>PKML01059453.1:134302-172829 GCA_002933935.1 Eutrema yunnanense | reverse complement strand
TTATTGGGAGATTGATTTATGAAGATTTTTAGAGTCTAAGATTCTACTGTTATTGGTTTGTGGATTTTTACATTCTTTATAGATTCCAATGTTATTCGTTTATGGATTATAACATTCCATTGTTATTGGTTTGATGATTTATATAATCTAATCAAAATCCACTGTTATTCAAAAAGTTTGTATTTTAATGATTCTATGATTCTGTTAAAATCTAGTGTTATTGGGATATGGATTCTTTACATTTTAACTCATAAAACATGATTTTTAAAATACTACCTATATCCCTTGGATTCTCAAAGTTTGTTATAATAGAATTCTTTTATGGATTGTTTAAATACACAAAATTCTCTGCAATTTTTAAAAACTTTTAAAATTCAACAAAACTCTATGCAAATTTGACAAATCTGATGACTTTTGAAATCAACAAAACTCTCTATAAATCCAACTCCCAATAACCCCCCCTAAATACCTAAATCAATTCAGTAAACCAAACCAGGGGTACCGAATGAATTTGGTTGGGTAGACACGAGCACTCCGTGCTAATTTGTCTGCCTCTGTGTTCTTCGCGCATGGGATGTGTGAGATGGAGAAAAAAGTAAACTCTTCCTTGCTCTTCACGAACTCATCCAAATGTAATGTAAAGGCCGGCCACTCCTCGGGTGTAGACACCATCTTCACTAACTCGGAGCAGTATGTTGCAAAAGCTATCGTCGTCTTCTGATTTGCAATCATGCAGTGTATTGCCCAAATGAGTGCTTCAAATTATGAATGCAAGGGGGAGATACTTCTTCGCATGTTTCTTGTTCTCATTATGGCTCCTACGACTCCTTCCTGAAAACAGTGCCATCCTAAACCAGAGTAGTTGTTAGTTTCCTTCCAAGAGCCATCAATATAAATCTCCAACCATCATATCCAACGGCTTGAGCTATCACCGGAGTATGACCAATCTGTTGAGAAACCATGGCTGTATCGCTACGTTGAGCCGATTCCCAAATTGTTGCCTTAGTATCTGCAATCCTCAGTATTTCATGTGGATTTCTATCTACATTTTAGTAGACCTTATCATTTCTCGTTTTCCAAATATACCACACAATCCAAGGAAAAATTGTATTCTCATTATCTTTTGGAAGTCTCCAAAAGAGATGATCAAAATTAGAGAAGACCGAAGACATTGGGAATACACCCGGGGCCGATGGTATTCGAGAGAGTGCTCATGTTTGTAACGCCGGGGGACATTAAAAAAGAATGTGATTTATCGTTTCCTCTTCTGCTCCATACCGTGCACATTGTGTATCATAATTAATTCCTCTAACTCGTAAATTTGCTGAAACCAAAAAATAATATTTGTTGTAAAATTGAAAATGTATCAAATTGGTTATATAGAGATACAGAATTAGAATTCATTTTTTTTAATTTCCTTAATCAAAATAGAAATTTTTTTATCTCCTTACTTTAGTTTTAAGAATATTCGTTGGTTTAATTTTTCTTTGTTTACTTTCGTTTTTAAGATGTCAATATTGTTTAATTGTTTAATTATAAACAATAATTTTTTCATCATTTAAAATAAAATTTTTAGATAAATTTTCTTAATATAAAAGCAACTTTTATTTTCATTTTTGTCGAGAAGATTTTGAGTAATTAGAGGAGATGAGGATTAGCGTGACAGAGGAGAAGATCATTATTGTTTAATTATAAACATTAATGTTTTGAGTAATTAGAGGAGATGAAGATTGGTGTGACAGAGGGGAAGATGACGATGATGATCTTAGTGGATTTATCAGAGAGGCCCAATGCCATTGGGCCTAATACATCTATTGTTGTAATTCCATCTACTATCGTGGAAGATATTAGTAGAGCACATCCAACCGTGCGTGAAACTAATACCATGTTTGAATAGTTTGATTATCCTATTTTGAAGATTGCACCATCTTCTCCAGCCTCCGCTACTAGACTAGCTATTAGCCATCTGATATTCTTATTAGCTGTCAAGGACATGTGAACTAGTATCATTTTTGTCATCTGATATTTTTGGATTTTTATTTGTTTTTCACACTACGTGGGAAGCATTTCTCTCACGTTTATAACAAATGTAACCGTTTTCGAGGACCGCAACTATTGTCATTGTCACGAAGAATGTAAAGCATTAATTATTAAAATTTGTAAAAAACACAATAAAGTTTTTATATCCATGCATAAATCTCAAAAATGAATGACAGAGAGTAAACTTTATATAGGGAGTGTAAAAAAACAAAACTAAAAAGAAGTAAGAATCAATATATAGGGAATATCCGTTTTCAGCAAAGTTCTTTGAATTACGATATCCGTTTAATAGTTACTAATATAAGCGTCCAGATGTAACAACGAGACCGGAAATTCATATCACATGCTTCCACAATACAACCAGACTCCAATTCCAACATGAGGTTATTAACATTCATATAATCAATTTCCCAGTTCCCAATTTGCAGATTGAAAATTGAAAGAGATATTGGAGAAAAAAAGGTTTGGTTTATTCGGGATTTGATAGACTAAACGAATATATTTGCATATATTTAGCTTTCAAAAAGTTAGATTCATCGCCTTCATGAGTTAACATGTGATGGAATTCTATCATCCTATCTTTGAGGGCCATTTCATATATTGAACAGAAGTGACATCACAAAGAACTTATGCGAGAAACTCGGGTGGATAGATCTTCTAAGACCAATATGTCACTAGGAAGATTTTCTGCTATGTTAAATAAATATAGGCAATATTTTGTAGAAAGAATAACTTTCAAAAGTTGTGGTTTTACTATAATAACTATGTCCCAACTTCCTAAAACTAAACTAATTTTCAAAAGTTGTCAAAATACTTTTTTTTGTATGAAGATTGATTATTGGGAGATTGATTTATGAAGATTTTTAGAGTCTAAGATTCTACTGTTATTGGTTTGTGGATTTTTACATTCTTTATAGATTCCAATGTTATTCGTTTATGGATTATAACATTCCACTATTATTGGGTTTATAAATTCTCTGCAATTTTTAAAAACTTTTAAAATTCAACAAAACTCTATGCAAATTTGACAAATCTGATGACTTTTGAAATCAACAAAACTCTCTATAAATCCAACTCCCAATAACCCCCCCTAAATACCTAAATCAATTCAGTAAACCAAACCAGGGGTACCGAATGAATTTGGTTGGGTAGACACGAGCACTCCGTGCTAATTTGTCTGCCTCTGTGTTCTTCGCGCATGGGATGTGTGAGATGGAGAAAAAAGTAAACTCTTCCTTGCTCTTCACGAACTCATCCAAATGTAATGTAAAGGCCGGCCACTCCTCGGGTGTAGACACCATCTTCACTAACTCGGAGCAGTATGTTGCAAAAGCTATCGTCGTCTTCTGATTTGCAATCATGCAGTGTATTGCCCAAATGAGTGCTTCAAATTATGAATGCAAGGGGGAGATACTTCTTCGCATGTTTCTTGTTCTCATTATGGCTCCTACGACTCCTTCCTGAAAACAGTGCCATCCTAAACCAGAGTAGTTGTTAGTTTCCTTCCAAGAGCCATCAATATAAATCTCCAACCATCATATCCAACGGCTTGAGCTATCACCGGAGTATGACCAATCTGTTGAGAAACCATGGCTGTATCGCTACGTTGAGCCGATTCCCAAATTGTTGCCTTAGTATCTGCAATCCTCAGTATTTCATGTGGATTTCTATCTACATTTTAGTAGACCTTATCATTTCTCGTTTTCCAAATATACCACACAATCCAAGGAAAAATTGTATTCTCATTATCTTTTGGAAGTCTCCAAAAGAGATGATCAAAATTAGAGAAGACTGAAGACATTGGGAATACACCCGGGGCCGATGGTATCCGAGAGAGTGCCCATGTTTGTAACGCCGGGGGGCATTCAAAAAGAATGTGATTTATCGTTTTCTCTTCTGCTCCACACCGTGCACATTGTGTATCATAATTAATTCCTCTAGCTCGTAAATTTGCTGAAACCAAAAAATAGTATTTGTTGTAAAATTGAAAATGTATCAAATTGGTTATATAGAGATACAGAATTAGAATTCATTTTTTTAATTTTCTTAATCAAAATAGAAATTTTTTTATCTCATTTTTTTAACATTAGTTTTTATCCTTTTTTAACTTTTCCTTTTTAGGATGTCAATATTGTTTAATTGTTTAATTATAAACATTAATTTTTTTCATCATTTAAAATAAAACTTTTAGATAAATTTCCTTAATATAAAAGCAACTTTTATTTTCATTTTTGTCGAGAAGATTTTGAGTAATTAGAGGACATGAAGATTAGCGTGACAGAGGAGAAGATCATTATTGTTTAATTATAAACATTAATGTTTTGAGTAATTAGAAGAGATGAAGATTGGTGTGACAGAGGAGAAGATCACGAGATTGTCGTGATTGAGGGGAAGATGACGATGATGATCTTAGTGGATTTATCAGAGAGGCCCAATGCCATTGGGCCTAATACATCTGTTGTTGTAACTCCATCTACTATCGTGGAAGATATTAGTAGACCACATCCAACCGTGCGTGAAACTAATACCATGTTTGAATAATTTGATTATCCTATTTTGAAGATTGCACCATCTTCTCCAGCCTCCGCTACTAGACTAGCCATTAGCCATCTGATATTCTTATTAGCTGCCAAGGACATGTGAACTAGTATCATTTTTGTCATCTGATATTTTTGGATTTTTATTTGTTTTTCACACTATGTGGGAAGCATGCATTTCTCACGTTTATAACAAATGTAACCGTTTTCGAGGACCGCAACTATTATCATTGTCACGAAGAATGTAAAGCATTAATTATTAAAAATTGTAAAAAAACAATGTAAAGCCTGAAACTAAAGAGATTTGCGAGCTGGGAGCTGTTTTTTACAATTGTCTTAGGACCATCGAAATCGAATCTAAAGACATTTGGAGAAACACCTTTACTATCCTGAGAACGAGATATCACATACCTTCTTGATGTTTCCTCGCCATCAAAACCATCATCACGAGATCATTTGGAACGGGATTGCTGCTCAGCAGAATGATTTGGCTCTTTGGAGGACACCTTGGAAGTGGACATTTGAGGACCTTTAGCTCGAGCATCATGTTGGGCGATATCGGTTTCACCACCTATTGGCAATATGCCAACACCATCAAGATCAGTCTCGGAATCACGGCGATCACCCTTTTCAACCTCCTCTCGACACGGGATTTCAACATGAACGGACTTACTAAGGGCCTCTTTAACCCTCTTATCAAGAGCACCAGCTGCCGTCGGAGCAGGGCGCAATCGCATCCTCTCCCTATAAGAAAGGCGCATCGGCTTCTTAGGAGGAATCATTTTGCTGGACTCGGTGGAACTTTCACTCCGAGTAAGATCAACCTGGGAGGTAGCAGGGGCAGTATCCGGCACCTGGGGACCAACCGGGGGTTCAACCTCGATACGGGCTAGATCTTTAGCAACAGCTTCGAGCCTCGAGATAATAGATGGAGCGGGAGTCGGAGCCTGAATTTGAAGTAAGGGAGACGGAGTTGGAGAATATGCGGAATCAAACGAAAAATATTTGAGTAAAAGAAACAATTCTTAAATCTGAAAGGATAAAGATATAAATCCACCCAAACCTATGAGCCGGAAAGCAGATGCAACGGATAACTCGGGAGCTCGGCGATCACGAGCCTGCTGAATGTCAAGGGAGAAACCCTTCCAGTCGGTATTTTCACCCTTGACGAGGTCGACAAGCCGCTGGACCTCAACTGTTATTGTCTTTGAAGAATCGATCGACTCTGCACAAAAGAAAAAAAGTTATCATAAGGAACAAAAAAAAGAGGCAGCAATTAAGATAATCCCTAAAAAGAATGATCGGATCAGCATCCGAGGGATCACGCTGACCAGTGATCTGAGCCCAGGAGTGTCTAAACACCGACTCGCCTTTAACGGATCTGCTGGAAATTCTGAAATAGAACCACTGCTCCCACCACTTGTCATCCCTCACATTAAATCTAAAGACGGATCGATTGACCTTCGCCAAAAAGTAGTAAGTCCCGCGGAGGTGAGAGTTCTCCTTGACATTGAAAAGCTGGCGAAAGACCTCGATGTCAAATACAACGCCAGATTCCTTAAAACGCACCCAGAGTGCAACAAGGAACCTCATCGCACTAGGCATAAGCTGCGGGAGGGCAAGTCTGAGGTCACTGACAATATTAGAGATAGCTGCCGGGATGGGAAAAATAAGGCGACATCTCAGGAAAAACGCGGCGTAACCACACGCATAACCCTCCGGAGGATTCTCCGGGGAGCCATCAGCCGGCGGGATGGGTAGATCGTCGATATCAAGCCCGCATAAGGATGAGTTATTCGCAAGCTCGGCAGCCGAAATCGTGCTCTTCGAGTGGGAATCAAACCGCTCGACAAGGGGAGGAGGAGCATCCAGCTGATAGGTAGAAGCCATTGCAAAGAAAAAGGGGGGGCAAAGAAAATTGAGTCATAAGAAAGAGGAAATTCGAACGGAAACAATGGAAGCTGAACTTTCACAAAAGAATATCTCGAGTAAAAGTACGGATGAGGTGAAGACAGTTCAATTAATGGAGTAAAAATAATAAAAGAAAAAGAAGAAAAAATCGAAAAGACATTATTACCTCGGTAAAGGGGAGTTGAGGCGGCGTGGGAAGATAAAGCAACGAGAACCACTCATTTATATCCACTCGCTCACTCGTCATGTCACATCCCTTAAAATTTGTGATGACGCTACAGGATCCCTACAAATTCGCCCTGCAAACAAGCTGGGAATCAATCAGAAACCCGAGATTGCAGGATCATGCCAGTTGGATTATCAATTAAATCCTGAGATTACAGCTCCGCATCCTCAACGATAAATTATTAAAGATATTGGGGGGCAACTGTTGGGCCCAAATTCCACACCTAAAGCCCAGTTTGGTTTAACATGCCTTGAATCAAGCCCATCTCACTGAAAAGCCTCGTAAGAGTGAGCTCGCGACCTGGGAAGGAGCCGAGTATGCAGGAAAAGAGGAGATCGTGGGGGAAGGAGCTCGCATCAAGCAAAGTCAAACACATTAAACCCAAAACCCCAGGATCAAGCTCAGTAATGAACTACTAGATCGCGAATTTAAAGTCAAAATTCAATTACGTATATTGATGGATTAGCGGTTACGTTTTAAGAGGACGTGTATAAACTTAGAATATAGAGAACAATGTAAGGCACTGAATTCTTGACTACGAAAAAGGCAATAATAACATATAATATTTGTCTCTCAAATTCCTCTCGATTTCTTACAAGTTTTCTTTGAGTCTTTTTAATACACTACAACCTCAAAGTAGTCAAGGATTGAGGTTGTGAGATTCTGCTCTCACAATAGTGAAGAAGGCGGAGACGGCATCGAGGAAGGAGATGTCCAAGCAGTACCACGCCATCCTGCGGAGGATAAAGGATAAATTTGAGAAGAAAATCGAGGTTGACACCGAGACCCAGATCATGGAATGCAAGTACAACATCATTCTTTTGACGACATTATTAATCAGACAATCAATGACATCAAGGCTGAGAAGAACGGTATTGAGGCTGAGAAGCTGAGATTGGATGCGGAGCTCGCCATCGTCCAAGTATCTGATCTTTCCTTGGGTAAACTCGATCTTCCATAGGTATCCGAGGATTCGGTTACTTTACCTGCTGAGTCGAGCGTGCAACCACTAAGTGACCAGCTGGACATTGGTTCTCAGGAGCTTAGGAAGGACTTTCCGTTGCCCCCGGACCAGCCTGGCAGCTAGAGATTTTTTCTCTTCTCTTTATTTTTATTTTTATTATCTTTTGAACTCAGTGCCTAGGGAGGCCTTTAAACTCATTTCCTTCTGTTGAACTTTTTATGCCCGAGGGGGTCCTTTTTTTTATGTTGAACTCATGTTCCTTCCATGGAGGCTTTTATTTTATTCACTTTGACCTTTAAAATCTTTCGTTTTTAGAATTATTTATCATTTCCGCCATTTAGAGGTTAACACTTTTCAATGAATCAAAGGTAGTTTTTCAACCAAAGATTTGGCCCGTTCAGAGACCTTGTTCCCAGGTCGTTTAGAGACCTCGGGAGCTGACCAGGCGATTTTAAGACACATGGTCGAAGTCGTTTAGTGGCGGGCATGCAACCTAAACAGTTTAGATGTAAAGATTGTTGTCATTTAGACACTAGAAAGGTTGTGACCTTGCAATTTAGACGTAAAGTCGAGTCATGCTAGTTTGTAGCATGCTCTAGCTCGTAAGGTTGTTCGTTTATGGAGTAAAGCTTTTAGCTTGTAAGCAGAAGTTGAGGAACTTCAGACTGTTTTCAGCAGGCTTAAGAGAAGAATTTGTTTTTTTTTTTTTTAATAGATGTACCCTTGTGAGGTTGCCTACGTACCCTGAAGAGGGATCAAGCCTTTTGTAGTTCGACTTTACAGATGTCTTTCGTTTTAATGGTAGTATTTCTTCAAGTTCATGGCGTTCCATGAGTTCCTTTCAGGTGTTATGTCATGTGCCCTGACGAGCTTGTACACGCCGTTCTTTACTACTTCGGAGATCCGGTATGGACCTTCCCAGTTGGTGCCCAGCTTTCCAGCATTCCTTTCTTTAGTATTTTCATATACTTTTCGTAGGACGAGCTCGCCTACTTGAAATCTTAGTTGTTTTACCTTCGAATTGTAATAACGCGCTGCTGCGTGTTGGTAATTTTGAAGATTAACGAGTGCTCGATTTTGACGCTCGTCGATAACATCGAGCTGGTCGAGAAGCATTTCGTTATTCAGTTCCTCATTTATGGGGCATATATCTACCCTCAAGCTGGGAACTGCGACCTCGACATGGACCATGGACTCAATCCCATAAGCCAAGGAGAATGGTGTTTCTGTGGTTGCTTTACGAGGTAAGGTCCGACAGGCCCATAGCACTCATGGGAGTTCGTCAGACCCTTTATCTTTTTTAGCGTCCAATCGCTTTTTGAGATTACTCAATATCAGTTTGTTTGTTGCCTCGGCCTGCCCGTTGCTCTGAGGGTAACGTGGCGTCGAAGTTATCAGCCTGATTCTATGGTCTTCACATAATTCGAAGAACCGATTTGAGATGAACTGTGAATCGTTATCGGTTACGATTTCATATGGGATTTTATGCCGACAAATTCTTCTACATGGTTTGCTTTAATCGGTTGGAAATCCCCTGCTTCTATCCATTTAGTGAAGTAGACAGTAAGGACGAGCAGGAAGCGACACCTCCTTTTTCCCGAGGTTATCAGAGGTCGTACTATGTCCATAGACCACCTCATAAAGGGGTATTGAGATGAGATGGAAGACAAATTTTCAGTAGGCTGATGTAATGTGGGAGCATGCTGTTGGCATTTGTAGCAAGCTTTAGAGTGTTCTTCGCAATCAGCGACAAAAGTGGGCCAAAAATACCCTTGTCTCTTGATTCTGATGGCTAACGCCCTTCCTCCTGAATGACTGCCACACGATCCCCCGTGAACTTCCAGTATAATTGTGAAATCTTCGAGTCCGTGGACACACATCAGGTAGAGACCACTTATGCTTCGTTTTTAGAGGCGAGAACCGATTATACAATATCTTGAAGCTATGTTTTTGAGTTTACGGGCTTCCCACTTGCTAGGGGGGCTCACCCCCCCCCCCCTCAATGTATTGTATAATCGCTGCTCGCCAATCAGTTCTCGCAACCATTTTTTCGTGAAGGGAAACATGTCTGGCGTCAAGCGAAGCTTGGTCCGGGTCCTTAGCTTCCCCTATTTCAGGAGGAGGGTTGTCGTCTATTGGGGCCAACACTACATCCAGCTCCATATTGTCGACATCGATTTCCATTAAATCTTCAACATCTTTTTGACGTTAATGCTAGGTTTTTCGATTCCTTCCACTTGAATCACTCTTTTCACAAGAGGATTCGAGGTCGAGGCGAGAGCTGCCAATGCGTCCGCGATCGTGTTCTCATCTCGCGGGATCCACGTCAGGCTGAAGATTTCGAATCGCTTGACTAGCTCGTGGACTATAACTAGATAAGATTCTATTCTATAATCACTGGCTTCATATTCTCCATGGAACTGACTTGTAATGAGCTGAGAATCGTTGAATGCACTCAAGTTGCGTATTCCAATTCCAACGGTGAGTCGGAGACCTGCTATTAAAGCCTCGTACTCGGCTTCGTTATTTGATGCTGAGAAACCGAGCCTGAAATACTGTTCCACGACATCGTTGGTCGGGGATACGAGGTGGATTCCAACACCTGCCCCTGCTTCGAGGAAGCTCCATCCACGTAGAGTATCCAGGTTCCGGAGCTTGATTCAGTCATCTCGCTGCTCGCTGCAAGCTCGATGACGAAGTCAGCTAATACTTGCGCCTTGGCGCTAGTTCGAGGTCGATACTCAATATCATACTCACTCAACTCAATAGCCCATTTGGCTAGCCTACCGGACTGGCTGTACTATGTAGCACTGTTCGCAATGGTTGTGTTGTCATCACTATGATAGAGTGTGATTGGAAGTATGGCCTGAGTTTGCGAGCTGACACTACTACTGTCAAGGCCAATTTGTCCATTCGTGGATACCTAATTTCGGCATCCACCAGGGACTTGCTCATGTAGTAAATCGGTCTCTGCTCAGCTCGCTACTCTCTTACGAGGACGCCACTTACCGCTGCCTCGGAGATTGCTACTTACAGATAGGGCGGTTCTTCCTCAACTAGTTTTGAAAGAATGGAGAGCTCGCAGAGGTATGCTTTTAGCTGTTTAAAGGCTTTTCCACACTTGTCATCCCAAATGAATTTCTTGTTTCCCTTTAACAATTGATAAAAAGGTACACACTTATCAGTCGACCTGGAAATAAACCGGTTTAGAGCAGCAATGCGGCCTGTCAGCCTCTGCACCTCCTTTGCCGAACTTGGAGGTTGCATTTCCAAGAACGCGCTAATGTGTTTAGGGTTTGCTTCTATTCCTCTTTGGGTTACTATGTAACCTATGAATTCACCCAAAGCAACCCCAAATGTACACTTTAAGGGATTCAGTTTCATCCCATACTTATTCAGTAAGTCGAAACATTCTCCTAAGTTACTTATGTGATCTTCTTCTTTCAAAGATTTAACCAACATATCATCAATGTAGACCTCCATTGACTTGCCCAGGAGGCTGGCAAACATCTTGTTCATAAGTCTTTGGTAGGTCGCTCCTGCGTTTTTGAGGCCGAATGACATCACTTTGTAACAATACGTTCCTCATTCTGTTATAAAGGATGTTTTATCTTGGTCCTCAAGGTTCATTTGTATCTTATTATACCCTGAGAACGCATCCATGAAGCTGAGGAGCTGGTTACCTGCCAATGTGAGGCAGGGGAAAGCTATCCTTAGGATATGCTTTATTCAGATTCATAAAATCCACACACACTCGCCAGGTGTCATTTTTCTTTTTCACCACGACTAGATTTGCTAGCCAGTCGGGATACTTGACCTCCTTGATGAACCCAACACTTAGCAACTTGGTAACCACGCTAACAGCCTCGGCCTTGTCATGTCTGAACTTTCGACGCTTTTGACGCAATGGCTTATGATTCAGATCGACATTGAGTTCGTGTGAGATGATGCTCAGATCAATGCCATGCATATCGGATGTTGTCCATGCAAATGAACCGATATTTTCCTTGAGGAAGGCAATTAATTGGTCCTTTTGGGCCCTGGAGAGCTCGGATCTGATTCCTACCTTCTGGCTAGGATGAGACTCGTTGACCACAACATTTTCGATAAAGTCCTTGCGAGGTCCGATGGTACTTGTACCATTTTTTTTTGGCCAGACGATTTGCGAGCTTGTCCTTACGCTGTAATTGCTATAACGTGTTTTCCTTTGCTATTTGGAAACCTCTCATATAGCATATTCTGGTTGCCTTTTGACTCTCCTTCACTGTTGTGATTCCATGTAGGGTAGGGAATTTTATACATTGATGGTAAGTTGAGGATACAGCCCTCATTGAATGTATCCACGTTCTGCCCAGGATGGCATTGAATGGGGCTGGCCTATCTATCACCGCGAATTCTACCATCCTCCTTACTCCAGCTGCTATCACAGGGAATCTTATTGCTCCGAGAGATAACGTAGTTTCCTCGGAGAAACCGGTTAACACCACTGTATCCCCCTCGATTTCGTGATCTGGTATGCCCATTTCCCTAAGAACACTTAGGAGAATGAGTTCTACAGAGCTCCAAGTGTCCACGAGCATCTTGGTGAGCTCGCATTCACCCACTTCCAGCATGATTAGGAGAGCATCATCATGTGGAGAATCTAGTTCAATGGCCTCGCTTTCCCAGAACGAGATTTGCGTGTCAGGTCCTTTGAATGGGATTCTGTCACGTATGTCAGTGTTTACCCTCCGTTGATATTTCTTGATCAAATTCACGGAGTTGCGAGACAACTGAGATCCTCCATGAATAAAATTAATTATTTTATTCATGCTAGGAGGAGGTAGATCTGCCTCCTTATCCTTGAGGGAATCTCGCCTCGTTGCATCCTCGAATGAGCGTTCTCGCTTACGATCATCCACAGATGGGCGATCTTGCCTTTCACCATCTCGAGTTGGATAGTAATTCCTCCTCGGAGGGGGTTTCTCCAGCTCGACAATGCCCAACTTTCCTGCTGCGAATTTCGTAGCGAGCTGCTTCTTCACCTCGTAGCATTCCTCAGTCGAATGACCCTTGATTTTATGAAAATCACACCATTTGCTGGGGTCGTAGGGCTTGAATCTGTTATGAGGTGGGCTTCCTACGGAGTACGAATGCAACCCATGGCCTTGTCTTTGGTCTTGGGATTCTTTCTTCCTAAACTTTTTAGGTCCCTGTGAGTTTGTCTTCTAAGCTTGTTTACCCGAGATTGTGGGTGCATGTTGCTTTGATTGAGCTGCACCTGCCTCCTCGAGAATAATCCAGCGTGAAGCACAGTGTAGCGCATCATCTAGCGACACCGGCTCCCGGACTGTGACCTCCTCGGAGAATTTTGAGGTTTTTAGCAGTCCATTTTGGAGAGGTTTCAGAGCTGTTGGGTTATGTAAATTGGCGATTTTTGCCTTAACGGCCTTAAAGCTGTCAATGTACATTCGCAACGAGTCACCTTGCTTTTGGGTAACTACCCACAGATCGGCCTCTGAGATCTCGATAAATATCAAATATTGTTTCAAGAATGCTGCTTGGCGCCGGGTGAAGTTATCGATTGAATTTGGCTCCAGGGAGGTGAACCATTCCAGGGCCGAATCTGTTAGATTTTTAGCAAAGAAACAACAGCGTGCTGCCTCGAGTAATCGCATCCTTGAAAAGACGAATTTGAAACTTCTCATAAATGCCTTGGGGTCGGTTTCTCCGTTATATCGGGGAAATCGGATGTTCCCGATATCTCCGAGCTTGGGGCTCGTAATTCGCGAGGTGAATGGGGTCTGATTGACTTCATCAATCACCCGATCTTTTTCAGGTGCCGAGCTCAGAGCGGCGTGGACATGCGATCTCATCCGCTGAAGCTCGGCACTGGTATCTTCAAAGTATTTCTTAGTTGACTCAAACCCATGCAAGACGCCGGGTCCTAAACCGTTCTTGTTATTGCCCGGAGATCGGAGCAGGGACCCTCCGGCGAGCTGAACTCGGTTTTTGATCCCATTTTCAGGTCGCGTTTCGACCTCGGAATTGTCCTGAGTTTCAACTTCATCGGCGCACCCAGAACGATCATGACAGGCTAATCGGTCTGAGGTCCGACCTACTCCCGGGAAGATCGCAATTGATGGAGTCCATCATTCCGCGGTCTGGATCGTGGAAGGAGTGAATATAGGGTTCGATACTACTGAGTTGAACCGCGAGGTGGTGGTTGAGCCGACCATTCCGCTGGTTGAGGCATCGAGACCGGAAAAGTTTTGCCTCATTACGGGTGGAGGTGAAAACATTAACCCTCCTTGTCCTAGTGCAAATGAGGCTTGTGTCTCAGGTGGAACCAGGTGGGAGAGCAAACAGCCCGATCGCGCCTGTCTGAGCCGCTCTTTCGAGATCGTCTTGGCGAGCTGCCATTAGGCTATTCCGTTCTATGATAACCGTTATCAAGTTCTGGATCTCAGTTATTTGATCTAGAGCCGGCTGGTTTAAGATTGCATGTCCCAAAGGATCAACAGTTCCGTTGGTCCCAGTCGTGACATTCGCTCCCGATGTGGTCATGAGAACGTTTGTTGTTCCGTCCGAGCTTGCCGGAGCGATGGTGTCAGGCTGGGATGGTGGAATGGAGGTATATATGGCTCCGGATGAAGCAGTGATTTATGCGCTTGTTGTGCCCGACATTATCCTCTTTCAAATGATCAGCTTCGCAGGTTATGAGAAGGAAATTGTTTTGCTCCTTCCCCACAGACGGCGCCAAATTGTGAGAGCAGAATCTCACAACCTCAATTCTCGGCTTTGCAGGTTGTATGTTCTTGAGAATTACTTAGAAGACTTTGAGAGAAAAAGTTGTATATTATTATCTTTGCCAAGAATTCGGTCTCTTTACAATGTGGCTGGTGTTTCAATCTTATACCAGCTGAAAATGTAACCGCCTAATTATTATACACATTAACTACATAATTAAACTCGTAATCTTTTGTCTTTAATATGACATAAGTGTGTTTGACCAGATTTGAAATTGGTCAAGTACATGCTCTTGTCTTCCTGCGAACTTGCTTCCTTCCCTCGTGCTCGGTTCTCCCAACTTGTTGATTTGCTCTATCTCGCGATCTCGTTCACTTCAGCTTGTAAGAGGTCTCATGAGACCTTTCTCATGGGCCAAGCCTGCATGTTTATTCGTTCTGGACCTTGAGTGCGGAATCTGGGCCCAACAATTATGTTACAATAAATATGTTAGCATATTACCAAAATATATAACATTATTAAATATAAAGTTAGCGATGAGTGGGTTTCTCAGCACAAGAACAAAAACGTCTAAACATTTCTCAATAGCTACAGTGATTTCGTCAATATATGACATCATTGGTTTTTTTTTTTGTTTCATGGTTATATACCTCATTATCTCTTTTATTTATTGCAAAAAAAACTTTTGTTATTTTCAATATTTGTTGGGCATTTTGGTTAACACTTTTTCCTATCCCTTCTCTTATTCTTCTAGATACACTATGCTTTGTTTAATTGTTTCCATTCTTCATTTAACTATATTATTTTCTTTTGTTTTTAGTCGTACATTGATCAAGATATTATATTTTCATGGCTTTTAGAAGAAAAAAAAAGATTGTTTTGTTATCACACAAAAACGAATTGACATCGTAAGGTTCAGATCCGTCGAATTTAAACCAGATCCAGACCGGTTCATCTTAGAAAGAAAAAAAAAACACATAGTAAGTGAATATAATTATATTTTTTTTTTCTCTGGCTTAACGTGTGAAGATGATTAAAAATGTGAAGAGTGTAAAAATTAAAAATTAAAAAGTAAAAAGTAAAAAGTAGTGTCCATAAATAGGGAATAGCACTACACCAACTCCCATCTCACTCTCACTCTCACTCTCACTCTCACTCTCACTCTCACTCTCACTCTCACTCTCACTCTCACTCTCACTCTCACTCTCACTCATAGCTCTCCTCCAACCTAAGAGAAACACTGAGGTCTCTCTCTCTCTCTCGTTACATGTTTCTCGTATACCTTGCTAAGTCCATATTTTTCAGATGATTTTCCTGTGTATGTAAGTATAAGTTTTGAACAAACAAAAAAAGTATAATTTTGTTAAAGACTCAAAGGAGACTGCTAGACATTGTCTTATAAAAGTATTCCCAATAATGGAGCCTGAAAAACAATATTTCGATAGAAAAGTACCTACTAAGGGTATTAATTCTCTTTTGTGACAGGTAAACAAAAAAAAAGAGTTTATCTATCTTTACCAAGTAACCATTCTGTTTCTTGTTTCTTAGTGTGTTTCTGAAAAAAGAGTTTCAATTTTTCAGGTTTTCGCTCAAGTTAGGAGATGGAAACAATGTCTGAAAAAGTGGGAGCGATGGGTGGTAACAATGGAAGAGCATTCGACGATGGAGTTTTCAACGGTGTGAAACAAATAATTGTCGGAAAAAACATTAAATGTGTTACTTATATCAAGATCGAGTATGAAAAGGCTCCAGCTCCGGTTGCAGTTCCAGCTCTACCTCCTCATCTTCCTCCGGCTCCAGCTCCTCTTCCTCCGGTTGCAGTTCCAGCTCTACCTCCTCTTCTTCCTCCGGTTGCAGTTCCAGCTCTACCTCCTCTTCTTCCTCCGGTTGCAGTTCCAGCTCTACCTCCTCATCTTCCTCCGGCTCCAACTCCTCTTCTTCCGGTTGCAGTTCCAGCTCTACCTCCTCTTCTTCCTCCGGCTCCAACTCCTCTTCTTCCGGCTCCAGCTCCAGCTCCAGCTCCGGTTCCAGCTCCTCTTCTTCCAGCTCCAGCTCCGATTCCAACTCCTCTTCTTCCAGCTCCAGCTCCAGCTCCGGCTCCTCTTCTTCCAGTTCCAGCTCCAGCTCCAGCTCCTCTTCTTCCAGCTCCAGCTCCAGCTCCTCTTCTTCCGGCTCCAGCTCCAGCTCCCACTCTAGCTCCCACTCCAGCTCCAGCTCCAGCTCCTCTTCTTTCGGCTCCAGCTCCAGCTAGTGATTGTGTTCATCAAATCGGAGTCTATGTCGCGCCAATCACCAATTGATCACCAGTTGAAAGTTTGTTGTGTTTGTTTTTTGATTTCCATATGAATAAAGTTTATATCAGAGCCATACTTGTGGATTTGTCACCTCAAGGTCTCTTGATGGACTATGTGTTATGTTTGTATTTCAGTGTGTGATGTTCGTGTTGTCGCTTGTTGTTTTTAATAAAGGATGTCTGTTCGATCTCTTTTGAATATGTGTTTCTCTTAATCTTGTAAGGACTACAAAAGGGTTTTTGTCTTGGCTAGAATTTGATTACTCATCACTATAATGTTGTTTCCTTAATTTAGCATTTATATTATTAAAACAGAAAAGCATTTTGTGTCCAAAGAAGTATTTTGTGTCCATATTAGTATAGATATTTCTAAAATTTATCTGGAATTATATATGTTGTTAAACATGTCAATTTGGTTCAATTATTTTGTACACGTCATCACAAAAAAGTTTAGTATTACAAAAAAAAAAAAAAAAAAATCCTACGTAGATTAGAATCTAGTATATTTTTATCTTCTTACCGCAATATACAGTACATGATTATTCCGGTTTCTCGGTTAATGAAAGTTCTGCCGAAATTAATCAAAATATATTTCGGTTCGATTTGGTTTTGTTATTGAATAATTCGATTTTTAACCATTTTACCAATATCACCGAAACTTGAAATTTGGTTTAAATGGAGGTAATTTAGAAAAGGGTTTCAATTTTTGTGTTGTATTAGATTGGGCCAAGCCCATAATAATATTAGGGCTATTCTTACTTTTATTTATACTAAACTGGGTCAGAGTTATTTTACTTAACGGGCCCTACGTGAAAAATGGCCGAGTATGAAAACTCGATCGAATAAAGTATAGCAAAACAAAACTGCGACTATTCTCCGTCTCTCTCACCTCTCAATTCATCAGCCTCGGCCTCGCTTCTCGTCGACTCGCCGCCACTCATTTTTGTTTTTTCCGATTTAGGGTTTCTCAGTCGCCATGTATCGCACGGCAGCTTCACGAGCCAGGGCTCTTAAGGTCGGTACCGTTTTAATATCATTTTCTCCTGAATTAGCTTCTGGAACGTTCGAGTAATGAAAGATTTGTTCGATTTAGTTATTTCTCGTATCACTCTCAGAAAATTTGTAGATCTGGATTCATATATTCCGCTTGATTACCGGCGGCGATGGCACTTATTTAGGTTTACAAATGATCTCTTCTCTGAGAGGATTTTGTTTCGTAACTTCTGAAGTCAATCCATTGGTTTTAGATTATAGCCGATTAGGAGAAATTACTTTTTATTTTTATCTTTTTTTGTACCTCTTTGCTTCAATCGTGGATCATGAATTGTTAGTATGCGACTCAATGTTCGTTGAAACAGATGAGTTTTATTTCCATCAATTATTTTATAGGCTTCTTGTAATGACGCATGATATTCGTGTTTTATAGGGATCCCTTAGCCGAAGTTTGAGACCGGCGCGATATGCAAGTTCTAGTGCTGTTGCGACGAGTTCTTCTTCGTCAGGTTTCTTGAGCTGGTTGGCTGGCTCGTCCTCTGCTTCGATTACTTCATTGGACATGCCACTACAGGGAGTCTCTCTTCCTCCGCCACTTCCTGACCACGTCGAGCCAAGCAAGATTAAGATCACTACTCTTCCAAATGGTTTCAAAATCGCCTCAGAGATGTCTCCGGTAAAAACTTTTGTTTTTTTTATTTATTTCTCTGAGAATCTATGAAAATGGGAGAAATGACCTGAACAAAGTTATGTTGGTGCTTTTTTTATTTGGTCAGAATCCTGCAGCTTCCATTGGTTTGTATGTTGATTGTGGCTCTATTTATGAGGCTCCTTATTTCCATGGAGCAACACATTTGCTTGAAAGGATGGCTTTCAAGAGCACGCTAAACAGAAGCCATCTACGTCTTGTGAGGGAAATAGAGGCTATTGGAGGCAACACATCGGCATCTGCGTCTCGGGAGCAAATGAGCTACACTATTGATGCTCTTAAAACCTATGTCCCTGAAATGGTGGAAGTTCTTATTGACAGTGTGAGGAACCCTGCTTTCTTGGATTGGGAAGTGAATGAAGAGGTAAATCTCTTTTCCCTTTGTTGTTATTTTGATAACGGGGTGAAAAATTTATGTGACTTATTGTCATGTGTCGATTCCGCAGCTACGTAAGATGAAGCTAGAGATAGCGGAACTAGCAAAGAATCCTATGGGATTCCTCATGGAGGCTATTCATTCTGCTGGTTATTCCGGTCCATTGGGAAATCCTTTGTACGCACCAGAGTCTGCTTTGGACACATTGAATGGGGACCTCTTGGAAGAGTTTATGGCTGTAAGACCGCATCAGCTTTTGAGAACCATCTACATCTCTGTGATTACAGTCATTTACTTAAGTTTGTGTCCTCTTTTTATATAACTCACTTGATATGGGAATTTCAGGAGAATTTCACTGCTGCACGTATGGTACTGGCAGCAAGTGGAGTTGAACACGAGGAACTTTTAAATGTTGTTGAGCCATTAACTTCTGACCTTCCTAATGTAGTCCGCCAACCGGAGCCAAAATCTCAATATGTGGGCGGAGATTTTCGCCAACATACTGGTGGAGAGGTATTCATGAGAAATTGCCGTCATTGGACAAGTGTGTTTGAGATGAAGGTGTTTTTATGTCACAATTCGAATTGAGCTTTTGTTCTGTCATTTTCAGGCTACACACTTTGCGCTTGCCTTTGAGGTGCCTGGCTGGAATAACGAGAAAGAAGCAGTCATCGCCACTGTTCTCCAGGTGTCTAAATTGAATGTTTACTTTTTTGCTTGTGTTAATTTGCACTTGTTTCAATAAAATTCTTTCCACTCGTGAAGATTCAGTAAAATGTAAATCTAATTGCTATTAGATGCTTATGGGAGGAGGTGGCTCATTCTCTGCTGGAGGCCCTGGCAAAGGAATGCACTCGTGGCTCTGTAAGTCAAATCTTGTGATTTTATTGCTTTTTTGAGCTTTTCTGTTTTTTGCGTTTAGTGAACTAGGTCATGTAACATTCTCAAACACTGCTAGTCGTTCAGTAATAGTGATACAAGTTCCTATGTCTGGTTACAGATCTCCGTATTCTAAACGAATATCAAGAAGTTCAGTCATGCACTGCATTCACTAGCATCTTTAACAACACCGGATTGTTTGGAATCTATGGTTGCTCGGTGAGTTCCTGATACTGCTTACTATGCTTTTCCTTTTTATCAATTATCCACCTTTTTCCATTGATTTGATAAATATGTATTAATCTCAAGGAATATCGGTTTTGTGGACATTAAGCTTTGTTGAATTTGACAACTACATTGCTGAAATTAGTGATATGTGTCACATCTTTGGATGCAGAGTCCCAAGTTCGCTGCAAAAGCAATTGAGTTAGCAGCTAAAGAACTGAGAGATGTAGCAGGAGGAAAAGGTTTGCAGTTTGTTTCTTCGTTTTTCACTGAACTACCTCTTCTAATCTAACAAGTCGAAACCATTTTTTGTTATATATGTGAAATATTTTCCTTCTGATTAACAGTTAACCAGAAGCATCTTGATCGCGCCAAGGCAGCCACAAAATCTGCAGTTCTGATGAATTTGGAATCTCGGGTATTCTTTAACTCTCCTCACCCTCCAGTTTGCTTAAAAAGGATGTTGCCATTTTGTTTACTATCGATTCAAACCATTAGAGGTTATTAACCCGTTAAAGGTTGTCCTCTGCAGATGATTGCCGCAGAAGACATTGGCAGGCAGCTACTTACATACGGAGAGAGGTACACACATATTTCATTAAAACAAAAATAAATTCACTCAATCTCAATAGTTTCTTTCTTCTTGCGCATCATGACAGTGTTTTAATAAAAAAAAAATCTTGCAGGAAACCAGTTGAGCAATTCTTGAAGACAGTAGACCAACTAACCTTGAAGGACATTGCAGATTTCACCAGCAAGATTATTTCAAAGCCTTTGACAATGGGTGCCTTTGGAGATGGTAAACAAGTTTTCAATTTTTTTCTTTTTACTTTTGGTGTTCAACAAAAAAAAAAAACCAAGATCTTGTGTCTTAATATTGTGTCTGGTTTTTTTTTTTTTTGTGGCAGTGTTGGCTGTTCCGAGCTATGACACCGTAAGCAGCAAATTTTGTTGAAGCAACAAACAATTGCTTAAAAATCAACGTATTTTGGGACTTGTAAAATAAAGAAAGATCGTTGGGAGAAGAAGAAGACCCGACCAATTTTAATTATCTTTTTACAGTGTCCTATTTTTATTAAATGGATTTTGTTTCCATCTACAGTTAAAAAAAGGCGGACTTTTTCCCGTTCTGTCTCTCTCCAGTTTTCAAGAATATTTGTATTCCAATAAATAATCTTTTACTACGTGCAAAACAACTTCAGTGGTGCAATTGTTACTTACTGCATGGAATGTTATCATCTCGATTCTGAACCTGATTGTTTCCTTTGTTCAAACTTGGAATATTTGTCAATTGAAGAGGTCCTAGTGGAAGCATTCGACTCTGAAGCAGAATCATCGCTTTCAGGTTCCGAATCAAAATCAGAGGAAGAGATCACTGAGAAATTGGCCGAGCCGACGAAAACCGCTATATACAACAGAGACGAAATGGCCAGAAGATGTTGAGTGGACTCATAAGCTAACGGTTGAGATTGATCAGGGAGAGAGTCTTGTGGATGTAAACGATGACCTCACGAGGGAGATGGCGACAAGCTTTTGATCAACTTTAGAAATTGGGATTACCTTTCCTCAGGCCATCGGATTACTATGCAGAGATGGTGAAATATCGGAGAGTAAAGTCTAGGCTTTTTGCACGGAAAGAAACAGATTGAGGAGAGGAGGAAAGCTAGGGATAGCAAGAGATTTGGCTAAGGAAGTGCACTATCAGTCTATCAGAAGATGAAAGAACGCTTCTAAGCAGAAGAAAGATGACATTGAGTCGGTCAAGAATTAGAGGAAACAGAGACAGCTGAGCGGTTTTAGCTATAAAGAAGCGGGCTGAGAGCTGGATCTTGATTTTGGAAACGGAAAGAGAGTTTCCAAATGATTTCAAAGCTAGAGGCTTTCGTCGAGGAAAAGCAAGCGCAAACAAGAGACAAAGGAGATTAAAAACAAACAAAACAAAAGGTTTGATCATCTTTTGTTTATAAACTTAGGGCTTGATTGATACAATGATGGTAGAACAGTAACACTAAATAGCAGAATGTATACCTAATCTGATTAATGTACACATATTAAGTGATTAGTAGAGTTTTGAATGATTATATATAAAATTATTTAATATATTTCTTTGTAAGCATTATATCTATATTTATATTTATAATGTATTTTTCATATTTCAATTGTATTTATTATATTTTATTTTTATTAAAATGTTATTTTAAAATTAATAGAACATAAAAATAATGGTAAATATTAGTTTTAAAGTATAAAATTTACACTTTAATATAAACATAATTTTGATATTATTTAACAAACTAAATTAGTTATATAAAATTATTTTAATTTTTTGATATTTTAAAGGTTAATGTTCTACCAAAAGTTTCATATAAAAACATATAGGAGATGAGTATTTGCAGAGCATCTGTAGTTTTTTAATGTTTTTTTAAATGTTCTATTAACAAAAGATGATTGGTTGATGTTTTTTTAATGTTCTTACCAATCAAGGCATTAGTTTGTGTTTTGAGACGATGCAGTTTTGTCTCGGAAAGGGGTTTCATACATACATATATCGTGTTTTAGTTTTGTAGCCACAAAATTGATGTTTTAGAGTAATAGATTAAGTAGTATAAACACTAGTGTTCAATAATTCTGTTTTATTAGTTTAATTTTTCGTAGTTCGATTCAGATTTTGTGTATGAAACTAATAATGGATGACTTTGAGTTTGAATGGGATGTAGCTTTTTCACGTAATCACATTTTAAAAACGTGATTCTGCCGAGTATATACTATTCACAATATTAAGCACGAAATGATAAAAAGTAAAAATTTACAAGTTATTTTCCGATTCATTCCGCACGTTTTAAATTTATAACTAGTTTATACTAAAATTTATTTATCTAATAAATAATAATTTTTGCCGTTTTGAGTTTATTCAGTTTTAATTTTTTTCGTCCTATTGATTTCATTATTTTATTATTATACGGTTTCTATTTCTTCATAGTTCGATTCAGATTCTGTGTATAATTGGTAGTTAAACAAATTTCTCAGGTTTTTTCTCTTTCTTTATTGTTTGTGACTGTATTTGCATTTATGGTATGCTTGACGAGATATACGAAAGATTATTGATTGTTTTTATTGAAGAAAGAGACAAGTAAAAGAAATGTAAAACTTCAACAAGAATAGTACAAAGCATGCTTTCTTTCTTAAAACTTCCACTAGCATGCTTGACGAGATATACGAATAATTTTAAATATTTAAAATGTAAACTTTCTTTTTTAAATATTTTTTTTGAGAGATTGTTAAAAAAAGAAGACGACTAATTATTAAAATAAGAAAATGTAAAACTCTAATAATATTGCAAACGATTTTTGTATAAATAAAGTAACTTTCCAATAAGAAAAAAAAAGAATTGTAAAAATACTTTAAAACCCTTGTAGAAAAACTGAAAAAAAATATGAAAACTTCTTAATAGAGAAAGTATTAAGAATCTTAAAAAGTAGAAATAAGCGGAAATAAGGAAAAAATACTTTTTAACAAAAAAAAACTATATATAAAAAGATATGGATGAGCTTTATTTCTCATCAATCTCGCTTTCATCTTTCACAGTTAAAAAATATTCATAGTTAGTTTATAAGCTAGAATATGGCTCAAGAACCTAATCTGGATCTGAGTTTAACTCCATATGATCCATGGATCATAAAGAAGAATTTAACCGACAGTGATTTTCGCTTTGGACTTAATCTACCGAAACACAAGTTTGAAGCTTCTATAATTCCTGATATGGGACCTGATATGGTCGAAAATATGGCAACAGAAAAGTGTGTTGAAGTGAAAGTTCTTGTTGCGGGTTCTGAATATACTGTAACGTTAATAAAGCTCATCAATGGAAAGTATCTCCTTAGAGCAGGATGGTACGATATCGCCAGAGATCAAAGTTTAAAAGCAAACGATGAAATTGGACTTTGTTGGGTTAATTCTTCTAATAGATTTTTTTTACATCATATTAAATAGTTGCTCTTATTTTTATCTTATTTTACTTTTTCTAGAATATCTAAGAGCTTTTCTAATATTTAGTTAGGGGTTTTAATTTAAGAGAAATACCCTCAAATAGCACAAAAATTATTTTTTGTTCCAAAACTAGCACCCTAAATTTAAAATACCAAAAATAGCATAATTAATTATTTTAAAATACTTATTTACCAAAAATAAATTTAAAATAGAATTAAACATTATGTTTGGGTTCACTATTTCCAATTTAGGGTTTAGTTTTTTCCCATTAGAAAATGATTATAAGTCATTTTTATATTAATTTTGTGCTAATATTGTCAAAATTGATGCTATATTTGTGATTTTCACTATTGGGTGCTAAATTTGGGAATTTTTAGTTTTTTGTGCTATTTCGTAGAATTGCCCTTAATTTAATTACGATATCTTTTGTTTTCTTTGTTAGTTTTATGAGTCTACTGAAAAAATAATAACAATATTATTTTTATAATTGACAAAATAAGGGAATTTAACACCTTTTTCAAAGGATCGACGGTTCTCTCTCTCGTCTCCCAATAATCGCCTTTCTAATTAACCCTAGTTTTCACCGGCTTAATTCTCTGGCCGGCGGCTTTGGCCGCCGGATCTCTTCCCTGTTTGTTTTATCTTCTTTTTATGTTCTTACGACTAAGTCAATAACCATCTTCCTTCAAGGTGATGGTGATTTATGTTGAATCCATGGAAAGAGATGAAGAAAAGACTGCATATGATCCTAGAAATCTCAGGCGATCTCTAGAAATTTTCTCTACGCCGTCTACGGTGATAAAAATTATCGTTTTTTTCTTTTTTCTTCTTCACTATTTACAATCCAACATGTCGGTTCATCTATGCAACCGTTTCTTCTCTCGTTTGTAGAGTTAATATCCGGCAAATACAACTATTTTGTGTTTACCGGTTTTCTTCTCACTGCCTTGAACTTCTCATTTCGATGAAATTCCAGCATTTACTTACCACAATTCTTCATATATGCTGTAAAGTTTCATCGATTTTGTGGGACGGCTCGGGGGAGTGTGTCCACAAATCCTTCTCCCGAAATTTTTTTCCTCATTCCAAACTGACATTCATAATTTGTTGGTTTCCTGGTTATGAATGCATCCAATTCTACCGTATTTGGGATCCAGGAATCATAATTGTGGAAAGACATGTTTTAGAGGATGGTTGCAGGAAACTTGACAAAATGATTGTTTTCACTTCGCCGGAATCATCAAATATTTTGATTTCAACGAGCAGACAAGTTTCAGATTCATCACCAACGATATTTAGTTTAAGGTTTTCGATATATCGAATCGGGAGAACAACAAAGTCAAAATATTTCAAAAAGGCGATGATACGGAAGTGTTGGTATCAGATTGTCGAAGTTCCGGAACTATTACCGAAAGCATCGGGGTTTTTAATGCAGTGTGCAATTCAAAGGTTTAGCCAAAAGATGCTACCGACGCACATATTTCGCATCAGATTAAGATCAAATACGGAGAAGGAAATAACAGATTTTCATGATTCATTAGCGAGTAAGACTTGTCTACGGAAAGCATCGTCAAAATCACTTCTTTTGTTGTATTTTTTTCACTATATGACGCATAAATCTGTTATGTAATAATTTGTTTTCTGAAAGTTCTGTCATCCAAATTTGAAATCAATGAATTTGTTTCCCGTAAAAAAAAAAAAAATAACAATATTATTTTATTTATTGATCTTTTATTCTATTCATTCATGAAAATTATTCAAGCCATTACAAAAAAAAAAAAAAAAACTACACCGATTCGTTTTCGACAATAATAGAAATAAATGGACAGTAGTCAATTTGTGGCCCATTTATGCAAATTTGGGCCCATTTAAAATATGAACAATCATCGCTCGTTTCCTTCTCCGCCGCAAAACATGAGACTTCTTCGCCGCCGCTTCCTCGACCACGTCGATGCGATCACCGTAACCAACCGTCGGAGATACGCCACCAAGTATGTCGCCAAGGTTACATCATCATCTCCCTCCGGGCGCTCTCTCTCCGCCGAAGTTTCCCTTCCTAATCCTCTCCCCGCCGACGTACGCGGCTACCCTCTTCCTCGCCGCCATCTCATCTGCCGAGCTACCAATCTCCTTGTCGGAGCTTCTTCTGATGCTTTCTCTGACCTCTCTGATTACCTCTCTTCCCTTTCACTCTCCCTCACTCCCGACGAAGCTTCGGAGATCCTCAAATCCCTAAATTGTCCTCGCCTCGCCGTCGAGTTCTTCCAGTTCGTTCCCTCCGTTTGCCCTAGCTCTCACAGTGACTCTTTCCTCTACAATCGCATCATCTTAATCCTCTCTAGGTCAAATCTCCCGGACAGATTCGATCGTGTCCGCTCGATTCTCGACCTGATGGTGAAATCTAACGTCCGTGGCAATATCTCCACCGTGAATATCTTAATCGGTTTCTTCGGGAACACAGAAGATTTACAATTGTGCTTAAGATTGGTGAAGAAATGGGAATTGAAGATGAACTCTTTCACCTACAAGTGTCTGCTTCAAGCCTACTTAAGATCTCGTGATTCTTCAAAAGCATACGATGTGTATTGCGAGATTAGAAGAGGAGGGCATAAACTCGACATCTTCGCTTACAATATGTTGCTTGATGCTTTGGCTAAACATGAAAAGGTACTTTCTTTGAGCTCTCACTCTTACAAACTAAGCAACTGTGTTTGGTCTAAAATTTATCATTTGTCAGATTGATCAGGCTTGCCAAGTTTTCCAAGACATGAAGAAAAGGCATTGTAGAGGAGATGAATATTCTTACACGATTATGATCAGGACGATGGGGAGGATTGGGAAATATAGTCAAGCAGTTGCTTTATTCAGTGAGATGATATCTCAAGGGCTTACTCTTAACGTTGTTGGTTACAATACTCTGATGCAAGTTCTTGCAAAAGGCAAAATGGTTGATAAAGCTATTCAGGTTTTCTCTAAAATGGTGGAAACGGGTTGTCGACCCAACGAGTTTACGTATAGTCTGGTTTTGAATCTTTTAGTAGCTCAAGGTCAGCTTGTGAAGTTAGATGGAATCGTGGAGATGTCGAAAAGGTATATGACTCAGGGGATATATTCTTACTTGGTTAGAACGCTGAGCAAATTAGGGCATGTAAGTGAGGCTCACCGGCTATTTTGTGATATGTGGAGCTTCCCTGTGAAAGGAGAGAGAGACAGTTATATGTCGATGCTAGAGAGTTTGTGCCGTGCGGGTAAAACCGTTGAAGCTATAGAGATGTTGAGCAAGATTCATGAGAAAGGCGTAGTTACCGATACTATGATGTACAACACCGTGTTCTCGGCGCTTGGGAAGCTAAAGCAAATATCTCATATTCATGATCTCTTCGAGAAAATGAAAAAGGATGGTCCTTCTCCAGATATATTCACATACAATATACTTATCTCCAGTTTCGGTCGGGTTGGAGAAGTTGATGAGGCTGTTAAAGTCTTTGAGGAGCTTGAGAATAGTGACTGTAAACCCGACATTGTTTCTTACAACTCCTTGATTAATTGTCTGGGGAAGAACGGTGATGTTGATGAAGCCCATGTGAGATTCAAAGAAATGCAAGAAAAAGGACTAGACCCTGATGTGGTCACATACAGCACTCTGATGGAATGCTTTGGGAAAACAGAGAGAGTCGAAATGGCGTATAGATTGTTTGAAGAGATGCTTGTTAAAGGGTGTCAACCGAACATTGTGACGTACAACATTTTACTTGATTGTCTAGAGAAGAGCGGGAGAACCGCGGAAGCAGTTGATCTGTACACAAAGATGAAACAGCAAGGACTTACACCGGATTCCATTACTTACACTGTGCTTGAACGGCTTCAATCTGGCTCTCATGGAAAATCACGGATTCGTAGGAAGAATCCGATAACTGGTTGGGTGGTCAGCCCTTTGTAACCCCGTAAATTAGCGAAATGAGGTTTTGAGAATGATCCTTGGCTAAAGAATGGAAACTGCAGATTCTTGAGTTTCTTCAATGAGCTCTTCACAAATGCAGTCATGTCTTCTCCGTAAGACTCTGCCTGATGATCAGATTAGTGTATTATATGATTTACAATGGCAATTTGTGCGAGAACTAGTACCTGAAGCTGAAAGATTTGATTCAGAAGAAATCAGATGACACATTTTTGTTTGAAGGTTTTGCTCTGTGATTTAAAACTAAGATTTCCAAAAGTAGAACCCAGAATTTGCTAAAGCAATGAAAATTTGTTG
The DNA here is from genome assembly GCA_002933935.1 of Eutrema yunnanense. Taxonomy (NCBI): domain Eukaryota; kingdom Viridiplantae; phylum Streptophyta; class Magnoliopsida; order Brassicales; family Brassicaceae; genus Eutrema; species Eutrema yunnanense. The sequence continues at coordinate 144,705 of PKML01059453.1, read as the reverse complement.
TTAAATTCATAGGGAAAAAAAAATACGTTTTGAAAAATCATGAGAAGCAAATTTACAATAATAAAAGTCAGCGCGGATCATAAGAACAAGAATAGCGTTGCAGTTGCAGTTGTTGTTGCTGCTGCTGTTGCTGCAATCTCTCGTCGCTAACGCTACTCCTAAACCCCATAACCTCATCTAGAGACAACCGCTTCCTCTCAGATCGTTGTCGCGGTGCGCTATGCGAACGCAGCTTCGCCTTAAACGACTGCGTTTCCTCCATGTAGCCAGGACTACTCATTCCATACTCACACAAAGCGTTTCCACAAACACTCTTACCATGACACTTCGTTACGTTATAGCGATTATTAGCTGCGTGATGGTGCGACGAAGACGAGAATCTCGGTGTGTTATGCGCCGTCGCAAACTTCCACTTCTCCTCCGAGAAGCTCAACTCCAAATCATTCCCTTCGTAAACAAAATCGTTTCCATATTCAGACATTGCCACAACGTTGTGCACTTCCTTAGATTTCGATCTCCTTTTGTATCTGTCGTCGACCTCTACAATCTTTGGACGTCTCTCATCGTACGCCGCTTCATCGAACTTATCCTATTTATTAAATAGAGAACACACTTTTAGTCTTTGTTTTTGGCTTAAAGAACAAGAAGACAAAGGAAGTGAGATTGGTTGGTTCTTACAAGGGACTCTCGAGGTTGAACCATCTTATACTCTTTGTTGAGGCAGCGGTTAATGCGTTTAGATCGCATCGTGGTTTGGACTCTGATCAAAGCTTGTATGCTTTGCAGCATCGCAGCCGCGCGTTTCCTTACCAAGTATCCTCTCACTAGAGCTTGTAGCTTCACTATACCTTTCAAACCTCTTAATGCTTTCCTCGCCTAACCATAAAAAACAAAAAAAATTGTAATTGACAATTGTTTCTAATCACAGATTCGAACTTTAACAATACCCATTTGCCAAATTTTGATTTTTGAAGATGGGGAAATTACCAAAGAGCCCCTGAAGACTTTTTGAATTTGCACCGCTGCCCACCGCTCTTCCCTCGTGATGATGACTCCTGCTCTTCCTTCACCGGTCAGTCTAACCACTGCCGCAGCCGCTTTAGCCGCCGAAACTGCTGCTTCCGCGGCAGTGGCCGTAGCGGTTGCAACCGCAATCGCGTGCTTGTTCTGTTCCTTCTCTTTATCCGTCAGAAAACTTGTCAACCGAACATGATCCGCCGGGAGATTGCGGTAGCCGGAATCTTCACCGCTTTTGTCAGAATCATCGCCGGAAACGCGGCTCTTTCTTTCTCTGCTCTTCTTCTTGCTAAACAATCCGTTGAACCATCTCGCTACTCTGCCCATCTCGATATAGAAGAACCAACAACACTTTCTTTTTCTGTAGCCTGTGGATGTGACGATTCAGAAAGTTTTTTTAAGAAGACAAAAAGATACCCAAAAAGAAGGTTTTGTATGCAGAGAGGAAATACAAAACAAAAAAAATTACATTGATTTTTTAAATCTCTTTTACTACTTTTCAAGCTTTTATTTTTAAAAATTTCAATTGTCTCTGGTTATATTTCCTCACAAAAATCCTAAGCATTCCCAGTTTCCCACTATAGAACATTGACATGAATATAGCTAAAAGAAGAGTATTACTATGAATAAAATGGTTAAAAGCATATTACTTTATTTTCTCACTCTGTAAATCATGAAATAAAATATGTATGCGAATTTTTCACTAAGTGTAGAATTTGGGTAAAAAATAAATAAATAATTGTTTTGAAGAAAATAAAAAAAAAAGAATTCAAAAACGATCTGACACGACCTCGTGAAAACCTGAATTACGCAAAGACAAAAATGATGTCATGGAGAGACACACACACAAAATAAATAAAAAAACTTTGGAATCATTTTTATATTTGAGAAACAGTTAAAAATTGTATTGCTTAATGAAAATCAAATACAAAAAGAAGAAAATCATTATGAAATTACATGCAATGTAACAACAATCTGAAAAAAAAAGTAAATAAAAAGTAGAACTCACCTTCAAATGAATAAAAAAAATGGTTTCTCTGCCTCCAACAAAATTTGCTTCTCTCACACAACAAGAACTAATGCCTTTATGTATGGAGCCAGGGACGGATTTAAGTTTAAGGCTGATCGGATGCAAAAATTAAAATTTGTATTAAAAATGTTACCAAATCTAAACGAAATTCGTGGCTGTTTTTCTGTAACTGTCCCCGGTCACTAAATGGTTTTTGCCCCCATCATTGCTTGTTCGATTCTTATTCTTTCCATTTTTTGTTTATTTTTTAAAAAAATTTTAGGAAATTAGGAAACTAATTAATCCTCTTGCAAATCCCCTCTTTTTATTAATTAATTAATTTTGTCATTTTATTTATTTACATTCCTCTAATGATATATCTCCATTAAATTTTGTTCTTATTAGTTATTGCTTGGTTGTCTAAATACTACAAATCTTACACACACAAAAAATGATGAAATAAGAAAATTATAAAGCATTAAGAGCATACTAAATACTACAAATTAATTTTAATTAAAAAAATACATTATGTTATATATGAATAATTAAACCTTTTATTCCCATGATTAATCATTTCCCTCTATATCTCCATTCTTTTAAAAAAAAATTGTACTAATTAAAAGTGCTCGTTAAGATAATATATTTTCCTTCTTAATGGCTAAAACATAATCAATGACACTGATTGATCGGTTTAAATGGGGTAATGGACCGTTTTATGAATACTTATTTGAATTCTTGAGTATTTTTATTACTTCAGTTTTGTCTCGTTTTCACAATCGTCAAAGGAAAGAATATACTCCAGTTGTCTTCGCAGACCGGACGTTGACCAAAAGCATCTCCGATAATGTCAATGACTCTAAATTTAATGGATTACACATTTACAATACGAACACACACCAAGTTTTGTACAATTGTATGTCCATGACCAACTTGGGAAAATCCACCTCTTAAAGAATTTTTCTTGACTGTCGAAATCAAATATTGTAGAGATCGACAATAGTACAAAAAAAAAATCGAAATCTAGGCACAATGTTGTTGACTTGTTGCAATATCTAACTTTCAAATGCAAACTTTCTGTTTGTATTTAGTAGATGGGGTATAATAATATTATCACACTTGATGGTAAGTTGGTAACATAATAGTTTAATTTTTTAAACTATTTGTAAAATGGTAATCTAAAATGCAATCGTTTTCTTATAAAAAAAAAAGTAAACTGGTAATTAATTAATTTTAATTTTACAGATTATAGAAAAATAGTCAATATTCAGATGAATATCTATTATAAATAAAATGATTATTGAAATAAATATATTATTCTAAATATAAACACCTTTTTTGTTCGTTAGATTGTTCGTCATCTCTTCTCTCTTAATCTTTCATTTTAGTTTATAGACCGCTGTCAAATTCTAGTTCCATCAAAAAATTAGAATAACATGAATATTATTTCCCTTGAGATTCAATTTTTTTTTCAACATCAAATCTCATATCTTTTTGGATTACGGTTTCTCGACAACACCAAATTTTATACCCCTTTTAATATGGCTTTCTAGGAGCAAAACATGGTCTTTCATTAGTATATTAGGTTTTTCATCCGCGTTATGTATTAATAATTTGGTTATTTTTTGGCTAATAACTTTTAAATTATCAAAATCATTATAAATTTACATAAATTTTCTTTTAAAAATATGATTTGTCGTTTTCTCCTACTTGTATTTGTTTATAATATTACATATTTTATTAAGTAAAATAATAATAAAGCAACTAATTTTTACCTAATTAAAATACTAACATATTTTCTCAATATGTTTGGACTATATATATGTCATGTGATAGAAATAAGAATAGAAAAAGAATTGTTTGACATTTTAGAAAACTGAAAAAGCATTCATTTAATATATGTTATATCGTATCTTTTAACATCTCCTTTCCCATTTTTCGTTAATTCGCTTAGTGTTCAATTTTTTTTGTATTAAAGAAATATTATCGATGAGTGTATGGTTTTTATATATTTACTTTGTATATTTGTATGTCTAAAAGACTGTTTTTTATCCTTTTAAAATGTCTATCTGATAGCATTATACCTAAATTTTGAATTTGATATTTCACAGAAACATTTGATTAACTTTAACTAATATGAAGTATTTTTTTAGTTAACAAAAAAAAGTAGTAAACATTTTGATAAAATTTAACTAACGTCAAGTAATATGTTATTTATTAATGAGATAAGAGTAGAAAATGTCTAGTGTATTAGATGTGGTCTTCTAGTTGATCTGATTCACTCACGTCTGTAGTAGCGAAGTTGGTATGACTTTATAATACATTGCAAAAGATAAGACTTTTTACTTTGTGTAAAAAAATGTATTCAATATTACTTTGCGGTAAGGTAAAATAGTAAATACTATTTGTTTATTTATTTGTAGTTTTACCTTGAGATTAGTAGTAACCTACGAAACATGCTACAAAATCTGATAGTTGCTTTCGTAGTTGCCAACTGCATAGCATGCTAATTTGAAATTTATAATTTCGTCAAAATTTTGTGGTCTTTTTAATTTGTTGATTAGTATCCTTAGATAGTATATTATGCTGCTGGTGAATGGATATTAAATATTCTTCTTATCGGGCTATATCATTTCTCCCTGTTGTCGTTGAGACCAGACTTTATTGTCAATGTTCCATGTAAATATCGTTGGAAATTATAAGTAACTTAGTTGGCAAACCTTTTCAGATTCTCTATTTTTTTTCATCCATGCTGTAAACATTGTTCTCTCAATGATTAAACTTCCTTTTCCTTAGAATTCGAGCTTTTCGTGAGCATTGGTCATTGGAAATTTTTTTTGCTTAAAATTTGAAGCACTTCCTTGGGTTCAAACCTCTTCTTCTTTAGATTTAAAAACATTGGTGCTAGCATTGAGTCCTCATTTTTTTAGGATTCGGTTTTACTTAACGTTAACATGTTGATGAATCTAATTTATCTAACACATTTCTATAAGAGTAAGCATGGCTTGATCTTAAATCAGAATATTATTCTTCTGTCATAGACAGAGTGATCCTAAAATGTGGAGGAAAACAGAATCAGCCATCATATCAATGTAGACTACAAAAGAAAAATGAACTATTGAGTCTCATATTGCTGCTTTGAAGAGTTAGGCAAGTCTCTCAACGAAAAAGACTCTTCACTGCATTCAAATTGTCTATTTTTTCTCTTTCTTAAAACTCTATTGCCACCAATTTTTTTCTTCAAAAGTAAAATTTGAGATCAACATACATGCAAGTATGCAACAACCCAATCTTAAATCTTTATTATGTTAGATCAAATATTTAGATCATTAATCAGAAGATTATATATAGTCTGGTGATGTTTTCTTTAATGATATATGTAATTCTGTTGGCCAAGACAAATGTGTTAAGATGTGTGATTAGAAACTGGTTTAAAAAATTTATCCTTACAACTCATTAAAAGAAAAGTTGTTAGATGTTTTAAAAACCTTTCACTCTCCTAGTTCATTACAATAGCAGCTATTGCATAGCTGAAGTAGAGTTAATGAAAGCTAAAGAACTTTTGCAGAGAAAAAGATTTTCTTTCTTTTCCTCTTTTCAAAAAAGATGCTTTGCAGAAAGAGTTATAATAATACTTGATGTTCTTAAAGTGTTCATTAAGTGTGACTAATCATGATCCTAAGCTTTAAACAAAAGAGACTATAATGCCTAAAAGGGTCTGTAATTTACTCAAGACCCGAAATCATCCTTTTCATTGTCCGATCTTGAAATCCAACAAAACTCATCTATGAAAATCTCAAAAGTCAAAAGAAGATGTAACAAACCACCATGTACATCAGACTTGAATTAGAAACTTTTCAAGACCAAAACTCATCAGAGTTGAAAAAAGGCAAAAGCAAAATAATAACATCTCTACTTCTTTAAGCTGTAAAAGTTCTTTCTTCAGCTTCTCATCTTCTCCTGCTTACCATTCCCATCTGCAAAACTCAAATAAAAATCCTATAATTTCACATAAAGTCATAAGACAAGTGAAATGTTTTCAAATCTCAGAGCGAAAATTTCACTTACATGTTAATGCTGAAGAAATCTCAGTGCTTTTAATCACACGCAGCCTCTTCACCAAAGATGCAAACATACTGAGAATTAAGAAAATTCAATTTTTGTGATATCAAAAAAGTCACAAACTTTAAAAAAAACATTACCAACTAAGATTCGTTAGTTTGTTATTGATCAAAGTATGATTAGATATAAATATAATGAATATGTTACTAGGAATCTAATTCTTCTCCTTTTGATAGAGCAAAATGCTGAATCAGATACAGGAAAAAAAAAAGGAAAAAAGATTCTTACTGCCATGGGACATCTCCTACAAGCATCTTGTCTCCTTCATTGTCTTCATAAGTAAGAGTATATTCTCCATTTCCATCCAATAATCCAGTGATTGGTTTCTCATCTTCTCCAGATGATAGTGATTCTCTTTGAGCTAATAACATCAGAAAAAAAACAATAATCACAAAAGAGATGTGATTTGAGTCAAAAGAATCATCTTTTGTGAACCTTTTTGTGACAGTCAAGAAAAGAGTCAAAGGGCAAACTTACCTGCAAGAAGACCTCTAAAGAGCTTGTCGACTGTGAAAGATAGCTGCTCGTAGCTATTATGCGCATTGAGATCGACTTTACGACCAATGAGAACGCCATCCATGTTGATCTTCACGAACATGCCTCCTTGTCTCTTTGGTTCCATTGGCTTTCCTCGGCCAGTATCATCTTCACGCTTTTGGTTCTTGAGGAGAACACCATTGGAGTTGGACTCGTTTCCAAGCTTTGAAGAGCTTCCATTTGCTAAATTCTTCCTGAATGATCGAACCGGAGGCCAACCCACCACTGGACCAGGAGCAGTTCTTTAACACAATACATCAAAGAAAGGAAGAAACTTGTTAATAAACACACAGCAACAACAGAGGAAATACTTAAAAGAATCTGAAGATGATTAAAAAGGTGAAACAGAGCAAATACATTACAAAACAAAACAAAACAAAGGCAGTAAAAATATTGAAACTTGCACATGTGAGAAGGTAGACTTTGAGATCCAATCCTAAGCAAACATGAATTTTTTTTTATTTTTTGCAGATGATGGGACCATTATTGGTTAATATCAAGTGAATATCATCATGTCAAAAGGATACAAAACAGATAAAAACAAAACTGAGAAATGTAAAATCAAAGGGTGGGGTAAAAAAAAAAAAAGAAGGATTTTGAACCTTTTCTGAGATGTGGTTTTGTTGGTGGTGGAAGAAGGAGAGAAGTGGTTGCCAGCGAGAGAGAGGATAGATTTGTCTTTGGGTTCTTTCTTGATGTGTCTTATAATCGATGTACCATCTTCGTCTTCATCTTCACCAGGTGGTCCAAGCTTTAGCTCAAGTTTCTTCTCTTCAGTGTTGTAAACAGAGGTTTTGTCATCGTGAAACCAATTTCTTCCCCCTTGTGGAATCAAATGGAGCAGCTTTGGAGAGATTTCACCGTTTCTTGAACAACCCTCCATTAGGTTTTAGAGAAATTGCGCTCTTTGACCCAACACTTGAAAAACAAATATTGAAATTTTGTCTAAAAGCTGACAACTTGTTCACGCAAAAGAACAAATTTGTCTAAACCCATGAGAACCAATATCTTGATAATCGTCAAAATTAAAACCTTTCTTGCTTCTTTTTGTGAAGACTTTTTTAAAACAAAAAAATCTCTGCAACTCTCAAAACTCCTAAGAAAACATAAGAGAGAGAGAAAGAGGGAGGGAGATGAAATGGTGTGAGAAGCTAGAGAGGTGATCAGTGGGTCTTTTATACAAATCAAAGCTTCTCTTTTTTTCACACAAAAAAATGTAAACTTTTTGGTGGGTTCTTCTTCTCTTCTCTCACATACACTCCCTTTTTCCACTTTTCTTCTCTGTCCCTCTCTTGATTCTGAAAAGGACGAAATTATTGAGAATACAGAGAAAAGAGGAGACGAAGTCAGATATATACGGAAGGAGAGACAGTGATAAAACCAGAGGAAAACAAAAGGGATCAAACCAGAAATTAATAAATTAGAGACCAAGAAAAACAGTAAAATAAATAGGAATTTATTGATGTGAAACACACGCCACCCTCTTCTCTCTCTTAAAAACCAGTAAGGTAGTTTAGTGGATGAAGCAAAAGCGTGCTATTTTTTTTTTTTTTTCCTATCACTATTAAGTAGAATAGCAAAATATTCATTGAAAATATAGAATATAGGACTTGTTTAACGAAAATTCCATAAAAATACTTCAATTTTATTCCGATAAGTTTTTTAATACCCGAACTATTTTTGTACCCGATCAAATACTCAAATTATTTTTTTACCAATTTTAAATCTCGTGAACCGTGTGTTCATTTTACAACATCTCCTTTAACATATATATATATATATATATATATATACAGACCTATACACAGTTTAAAATATAATTATATTTAATATTAAAATACTAAATAAAAAAATTACATTAAATTTTCAAAAAAAAATCGCAACAAATTCCAAAAAAAAAACGAAAAAATTCCAAAAAAATCTAAAGTTAAGAAACAATAATTTTAAATAAAATATATTATATTTTAGATTTTGAATTTTTGAAATGAAATTTTCTACAAGCTCAAAAAATACAAAAATCCAAACAAATTCTAAAAAAATTATAAAAATTCAAAAATCCATGAATAACACATCACGGTTAAAAACAAAAAATCACACAACACCAAAGTGGAGAGTCTAACATTTTCTTATATATATATACTAGGTGTTTAGTCCGCACAAGAGATTTCATCAAATAATCATATTAGTTAGATTATTAAATTTGTTATCGATAATAATCCAAACACAAATATAACAACAATGTAAAACATATTATCAACCAAAAATAATAATAACCAATAATATTTATTTGTAGAAACTAATGATTTTTGTATTTTTTAAGTTTTTAGAATTTTTCAGTTCAAAAATTCAAAAGCTAAAATATAATATATTTCTATTTAAATTTTAAAATCATTTTTTCTTAACTTTAGATTTTTTGGAATTTTTTCGATTTTTCAGAATTTTTTACGATTTTTTGAAAATTCAATGTAAATTTTTATTATATTTTATTATTAAATATAATTATATTTCAAACCGTGTATAGGTCCGTATATATCTGTTAACGGATATATTGTAAAATGAACACACGGTTCACAGTTGGAGATTTAAATTGACAAAAAAATTGGGTATTTTATTGGGTACAAATAGAAGTGTCATTGAAAATCTATAGATAATGATTTTAAAAATATGAAGTAAATATGGATGAATGATAATGGTACATAGATCACGAAATGTAAACTCATCCAATCAAGTGCGTGTACAAATCAGTGCTTCAACGTTTCTTGTTAGAAGACGATTTATATATTTATTCAACACATGCGCATCAATACTAAATGTAAACCCTGATGCCATTGTAGTTATCATAATGCTTAAAACATCACATGTCATATAAGCCAACTCACCATAACGGTCCACACTTCCACCATTCTAAAACATTCATATATTCGTAAAAAGTCAGTTCTAACATATTGTCTTCTAATCTATATATATAAAGAAATATTTTCTCTCTTCTCATGCTGCCACCTCAGCATCCAGCTGTACATGAGAAGAGGAAAAGTTATAAAGATATTATTTATTTTTTTTGGTCGAAAACAGAATTTATTAAACTAAAGCAGTGAGTTTAACAAGGCTTGAAGAGCCTGTTTTGCAAGCGAATCTGCCTTGACATTGGCAGATCGAGGAATGTGTCGAAAGACAATCGACGAAAAAGATAAAGCCATAAGGCGAATATCGGAAACAATATTGTGGATCTNCTACTCCTAATTAATATGTTTCTTTTTTTTGTCAACATATGTTTTCCCTATTGTCAATGTTTTAGATATGTTTGGTTTTTTTATTTTGTCGATGTTTGAATATTTCAAAAAATTTTAATATGTTTCCTAGATATATTAATGAGAAATTGATTAGAATTGCCCTATATTAATGATCTAACTATTTATTTGATTTCCTAATTTAGTAAAAAGAAATTGAGGGAGTCAAACTACAATACTACTTTCTTTTTGTTCTTTTGTATTTTTTTTTTTGGTCGAAAACGGAATTTATTAAGCTAAAGCTGTGAGTTTAACAAGGCTTGAAGGACCTGTTTTGCAAGCGAATCTGCCTTGACATTGGCAGATCGAGGAATGTGTCGAAAGACAATCGACGAAAAAGATAAAGCCATAAGGCGAATATCGGAAACAATATTGTGGATCTCTGTATACGAGTCTTGAGAGTTGAAGAGGTTGACGAGTGAAAGAGAGTCTGA
>PKML01059453.1:115260-134290 GCA_002933935.1 Eutrema yunnanense | reverse complement strand
ATATTATTTAATTTTTCAAAAACCTATAATAATAACACATACAAAAATTAACAGATTTTTACAAATTAAAAAACGATAGTAAAACTTAACTACGACAACAATAGCCCATTTAAAATTTAGGAATCAAAAACGTTTGAAACACCATTAACTCTCAGAATCAGATCCAGACCCACAATATATTGAGAATTAAATACGATAAAGATCCCATTCAGAAACGTTTCATCCCATTAACCACCTATAAAAAAAAACAACACTAGAAAATCTTAACCAAAACAGCAAAAAACCAAATGGCAAAAGAACAGCCCTTAACGCAACTACAATCATTCGTTCGTTCCACGATGGAAAATCTTACTTAAGAGAACAAACTTCAATCATTCTTTAGTCAATCATTCGTTTTTCCTCTTACTAAATCACTTGATCTTAAACACCTTTGACTTTCAATTCGGATTGAACCAAATGATCAATGAACGACGATAGAAAACAAAGTTTCAAAACATAAATGCTAACCCATGGAAACAAATGAAACTAAGTTCAGACGTACTAAAATTGAAATTAACAAAATAATCAACAAAATCAACAAACATAGAATAAAAAAAAAAACACGAAATAGTACGTTGCACGGAACCGCCGGTGAAGTGACGATTACCGCTCCGGAATCGGAAGCGGGTTCGAAATCGCCGGGAATTGCATTGGAATCGCGATTTTGAAAAAGGGATATTTGGAAACGTTGGGAAAGCGTATGATTCAGCGTTCGAAAAGATTTGGTTATACATCGGAAGCGTCACTGAGATTTTCTAAAACCAGATCGGAAGTTGGCGATTAACTTGATGAAGAGGAAGACGACGTCTCATTGACATTACTTTATTACTTGGGACTTTTACTTTATTTTCAAATCCAATTAAGTTAGACCATTTTTGTAAAAAAAACATTATCTAATTTTTTTCTAACAAAAATATAGAAACCTAATTGTAAAAAATATAATTAACTTCTAAAGAAATAATAAAGAGAAAAAACGTTCTCACAACAAATCTAATTATGTTAGAAGGAGAGGAAGCAAAGAGTTCTTAGGAAGTGACTTCAAAACTAGGGATGTTGTATTGGGTAAAATAAGACTACCCGATCCGAGCCCGAAATGACCCCGCCCAAAATGAGCCATAATCGAAAATACACGGTCGGTTTTTATTACCCTCACAATGTAACCCGAAAAAACCTACGGGTACCCTAATGTTTTTTTTTTTACTTTTTTTTTTTCAACAACTTAAGTACCTATACCGGTTCGGTGAGCCAAACCGGGGTTACCGAGTTTACATAGACGAGATCTGAAACTTCTTTTATGTTGCAATTCAGATATTTACGAATTGCAATTCATTATTTGACATTCGCTATTTGGGTCCTTTTTGGTTTTGAGGTCTTTTAAATCTCCAGTATCCTATTTGGGTTTTAAATATTCAAATTTTTAAAAAATAAAATTTTATTATATGCTCTGATATCATAATGTTCTGAAAGTAATTTGATTGCTCCATAAAATTCATGAAAAAACAAAACCTCCAAATACATCCGTAATAATGCATAATCAATACATAACGAACTTAAAAAATTCATAGATGTAAATCAGTCAAATAGAAAGAAAAAAAACCAGAAAAATCACAACAAATGCAGAATTTGCCGATTCTAAATATCGAGAGATAGAAATCAGAGTGTTGGGAAACTGCGAATATAGAGGAAATGATTTTGAACACACCCAGAAAACCTAATTACGAATTCAAAAACTGGCAAAGTCCACTGAGGGACCACATATAGAAAACAAAAAGACAGAAAAAGTAGAGAACATGTAACTCCTTCAGAGATGAAGATTCTTACCTAATTCACTATTTGCTGCCAAACCCACAAGTCAAAACTCCTAATTGTGTTTCAACAAGTCAAAATTGATTCTAAATTGTTAATGTTTCTGTCGGAATTCTGAAACTCGAAAACCCTAAACGAGGACGTAGATGAGTGTCGTTTGCTTATAAAACGGTATCCTTTGGTTTTTGCTTAAAAACCACGGGTACCCTAAACCCGATAGGGTAAAACACGACAGGGTAAATTAAATTTAGGGTACCCACCCGTTTTAAATCCGCTTTCTTTTAGTAACAGAAATAGGATAATGGGCTCAAAATATATTCATGATTTCGGATACCCATCGGGTAAAAACTCATTTTTAACATCCCTATTCAGAACCAATAAACACTACATGATCAATTAAATCACCACCATCTAGCTAATTGGAAGTGTTATATATGAACATTGAGTCGTTAAGAAATCTTGACGACCGGAGAATTGTTGCAATCCCAACAAAGAAAGTTGGGGAAAACGTTTTTTTTTTAAATGGTGGAAAAATAGAAATTTAATTTAAGTCGAGGGATTGTTAAATCTTTTACTCTATTGGGTTTCGCCCGTACCAAAAACTTCTTATTATGTGTGTATATTATAATTTTTTCTTTAAAAAACATATCTCTTTTCTGTATGTTTTTAATACTTGACATTTGAAAAAACAAATTAATATGTTAAATAAAACAACAACAAACAAAGATAAAACTAAAAATAAAAAAAAAAAATTTAATTTTTAAAAAGAAAAAAATAGAGTTAATACATCCGCGCGTCACCCCTAGTTATATTTATATAATGAACACATCGGACATGTGTTCTGCCACGTGTGACAACGATATTACGGAAAAACCGAACAAAAATTCGCTCGTGAGAGTTTCGGTCAAGTAAGGAAGGGTAATTTGGGAATTTCGATTTGAATAGATTTTTGACCACTCAGGTCATTTCTTGTCTCCGTATTACCCAACTTCTCTCTCACATTTCAATCTTCCTTCATCCACTAATATGCAGACAAAAGACTGACATACAACCTTAATCACGGTTCCTTAATCTCTCCATTTTAAACTCACCCTTCTTTAATCATCCCGTTGTTTAAATTATATTCTTTCCTCGTCACTATATAATATTTTTCAAACTATATAATATTTCAATCTATATAATATTTTGAGAAATTGAAGAAGAAAAAAAAGAAACACCGGCAGGTAACACCGGCGGATAATATCAGCGGATAACACCGGCAGTTAACACGAAACACAGGCGGATAACACCGGCGACGACACGAAACACATACGGTTATATCCCGGCGGTTAACATCGGCGACGAAACGATAACACATTCGATGTTAACTGAAGTAGCGCGATAATTTATTATATGATAACTGGATTAACATGACAATTTCATAAAAATGAATATGATAACTGGGTTAACATGTTCATTTGTATGAAATTGTCATGTTAATCCAGTTATCACATCATGACAATTTCATAAAAATAAACATGATAACTGGGTTAACATGACAATGTTTGTTAACGATACTAACTATACGTTAACGTTACTAACAATGATAACTGGTTTAACATGACAGTGTTAACGATACCAACTATATGTTAACGATGCTAACTGGGTTAACATGACAATGTTAACGATGCTAACAATATGTGTTTTCTGGTAATGAACAGTGCTCATCGAGTTTTGATGAATAGTACCGCCGACCTTTTGATGAACAGTGTTGCCGGAATATGCTGTCAGAAACTGAGTTTCAGACCAATGGCATTTCTGTAAATTTCAAAAATCACAAAGGATATTTTAGGTTTAATCATTTTTTCTCTTTTTTACTTTCTTAATTTACAAAAAGTTAATAACACACACCTAATTAATTGGTCAACCTATCATATACACCTAAATCACCCTAATATTTTTTAACTTTTAACTTAAAATTAATCATTTTTTATTTTTTTTTACCATTTGTATTTTGTATATTGTTTTTAGTTAAATTAGATAGATGATAAATGATGTTTTCGTTTAGTAATACACAAAAATACATTTAAAATGAAAAATTCAACCATTTATGTTTGGTAAATACTGTATTTTGTGTAAAATGTTGTAAGAATACTTTTTTTCATTTAATTGATTTTTTTCAAGTTTCTATATAAAATTTAATTTAATAAGATATTTTTGTGACCACTTATATTTTGTAATATTTTTTTATTAGCTGTTTTATTTCCAGCTAGAAAACCCAAATAATGTTTTTGTTATAAAAAATGCCGAAAAGAAGTAGAATTTGTGTTTTACTTAAACTTTAAGATTTTAACTTTTCTAAATTATATAATGGAACAAATGGAGTATATAAATTGATGGTCGGAAATTGTATTTTGTTAGGTTGTCCATAAACGTTTTGTTTCGTTACTTCATTTAGTGATTGAAAAAAAGCGGTCCAAATCTTGAACACCTCTTTTTCTTTGTTTTACATCTTTCGAACACCTCTTACTACTTCAAATTGTGCTATCAATCACAAACCCTGTTTAGGTAGTAATTACTACTTTTGTAAAAGCAAAACGAGCGTCGCAAGATGCCAAAAACACCGACACTGCTCTTCGTAGGGTTTGGATGCACAAATAGCGTTTGTGTTTCATACTGCAAACACAACAGTGTTTGGTAGATCGCGCGTTTTTATTATCTTTTTCTTTTAATGGAAGCCACGTGGCAATGTAGTCGAGTAGAGTAGACAGAGACTAGAGAGAGAGAGACCGAATCTCTGACTTTGACAGTACTTTCTTCTCTCTATCTGGACGGTAGACAAAAGTTGTACAGTTCGATTTAGACCTCCTGATAAGGTTTAATCACAACCGTAGAACTCAAATAACTCCACAAGCAACGGCTACGATTATTACCGTACACCCAATAACCGACTCCAGGGAAAACAAAAAAAAAAACAGAGGAAAAGGAATAAAACAGATCGTGAAATCAAAGTCCAATCGGAGAAAAAGCAATAGTAGTGGTAAATTGATACTCTTTCAAATTTCACAGATGGATCGTCTGATAAGGCTCCACCCCCAAAAATGATTAACCCGATTTTCTTCTTTACATTTTTTTTTTCATTAGTTCGATTTGCCCATATCATCGAACTATTTGATGCACTTACTATTTCGTAGGAATTATTCTGAGTCTAATCTTATAATAAAAGCGGAATTTTTTTTAATATATAACATATCGGTTGATCCGGTCAGTTCCGGTAGAAACACACCGAAGTGAAGTACTATAGAATGGACTACTCTCAGATTCAACGGATAAACTCGGATCAACGGGCCATGAAATCCGTTGAACCTGGGAGTAGTCTATTCTATAGCACCTCAATTCGGTGCGTTTCTACCGGAGTTGACCGGATCAGTCGATATGATATATATATAAATTTTTTTTGCTATTACCGGGTTTGGAATGCCTTTCGACTAGTGTCAGGGGTAGCCGGATCTCATGTTACCAAATTACCAGATAAATTGTCTAAGCCTTTGGTCCATACCAAAACTTTCCAACACAAATATGTTTTTGTTTAAAGAGAAATTCGAATCCGGGACGCATTCCCAGGTCTCCTCAACCACTCGACCACAGTCGTACAGGCGATAAAAGCGAATTTATGTGTCAATTATTTGTATGCATATCTTAGTGCAAAGATTCGGTAACAAATCCAACGTGATAATTGTTTTTTTTTGTTGTTGTTGTAAATAGCGTGATAATTGTTTGTGCTGAGAGTGTTTGTGAATACTTTGATAATTGGCGTTGCTTTTTGAATACATGCTTCCTTTTGTTGAAAATGTATATGCCAAGTACATTTTATCATAGCAGATAAAATAGCATTAACTATTTTAGGTACATCCATCCGGTTTATATTTGGTTAGGTTGGTATCATTTATTGTTGGTTTCAGATTGGTTATTGACACATTGGTTCAATTCCTTGTTCGAAATCTTGACCAGTAAAATTTTACTGTAATCGGTTATAACAAATTTTAGAGATTTTTTTCACTTTTATAAAATTGGATTTTGAACAATGTTCAATCTGGTTGAATATGCTTTCATTATGCAGACATTCAAATTAAGGGAAGGAATATATTTGAAACAAACTTTCTTGATTTCTCTCTATGAGGATTCATGAAACTCAAAATCTTAAGTACCATACTCTACAAAACAACTTTTAAGTATTTAGAAACATATTTTCATATGCATAGTGACCATTTTTTTAACTCTAATATTTGTATATTAAATTTGAATCCCAAAATTGAAAATTCAGAGACATTGTTTCCTTTTATCAAATTATGTGGATATCCTATACTGCTTCGTACTTTATGTCGAATCCAGTTAAAGCCCAAGAATCTAATGTATGTTCTACGTTGTATACTCCTAGAAATGTTTATGACATTATTTATCACGAACTATTTTTGAAACGAAAAAGTATAACTCGTTAGTTGTATAAAAGTTAATACTTTACTATTATTGTGAATTTGTGATAATAATCGGAAGCATCAAGCCAATGAAAGGGTAATGGTCACAAAGTTCTCAACCACAACTCCAAAAAAGTGAAAAAAAGCTTCTTTTGTTTTCTCCAATATCCATCGAGAGGATATAATAATATAAAGGCTTAGGAACAATTACTCATTGAAGATATAAACTATAAGTTGATAAATGATGTCGCCCAAAGAATAACTAAACTATGTTTTAAAGTTTCGGCTTCAGTCATGCCTATGATGGTCCATGGACTCACATCAAATAACGTGGCCCAATTAATATTCAAAGTCATCGAACATGTATTATTTTACACTGGCAAGACCTGTACAAAAAATGACGTTGAGCTTAAGAATCGTCGATTTTTTTTTGTTTTTCTGTTTTGGTTATAATGTTGTGGGGCACAAAGAAAATGTATTTGCTAATGATTGATTTTGATTTACGGTTTCGATAAATTAGAATCGAATGAGAATTTGGACCGATAGAATACCAATTGGAATTAACTAGAAGATTGGGGCTAGCTTTAGTTTAAGAGTTTGAAACGAGAAAAAGTGACGTTTTCATCTTTTTTCTTTCTTAAGTTTGATTTGTTCCGGAGAGATTTATAGTAGAAGTGCTGAAGATTTCTCTCTGAGAGACTATAGTTATTATGAGTTTTTTTTTTAATATTTACGAACAAATTATAAGAATAATTACAAGATAATTTAACAACGGACAATACTCTTTCAAATTTCACAGATGGATCGTGTGATAAGGCTCCACCCCCAAAACGTTCTCCTGTTAGTAGATGAAAAAATTTCTCTCTCTTCTTTTGGATCTAGATTTTCAAAATTGGATCGGCCTTGTTTGTTTCGGTTTCCCTTTGTTGGGATTAGATTGCCCTTGTTTGCGCTTTGTTTCTCTTCTTCGGTTAAAGTTTATTGCAGGTTCCGTTTGTTTTGATGTTCTATTGAGCGTTGCTCCGTGTAGCTTGCTCATACGGGATATTCTTGACAAAGGCAAATAAAAAGAAGGAAAATCATCACTTGTGGAGAATGCCAGGTTTTTGTTTTTGAGTCATCGTCAAAGGTGTTCTTGTGCGAGAATTCCTTTTGGTGGTCTTCGTACGACTTGAAATCGCAAAGCCGTGAATGGTAGTATCAATGTATCATCGTAAAGTCCCAACCTCGTTGTGTTGTAGGTTCGGGAAAGAGCATTGTTCTCTGATACGGGATATTTTCGTGTCAATTATCCCAAGTGTACTCATGTCATTGTAGTACTTGAGATGTCAATCCATAAGGGGTTAAGATTGAAGCACTAAGAATGCAAGAAACTTCTTAAGCTAGAGCAAATGTTTTTGGTTTTTATATGTTTATGGGAAAAGAAAACAAATGCAAGAAGGAAAACAAAACACAAGACTAAAATGTTGGATCATGAACTAAGCTATCAATTAGATGGGTAACAATCAAACAATGAATCATTTGGAAGCATTAATCACTATCTTAGAACATGGAATTCACAAATATAACTAATCCATTTTCATGGCACTAATCACCTTGTTAATTATCTAGTCAAGAACAAATTTCTATTTGTGATTAAATAATTAACAAGCATTAAGGAACAATTCCAATTAGTTCACTAAACACCCTAAACATCAACTTCTGTTGGCTAGGATATGCATAGCTCACAAAAGGTTGGGATCAAGCAATTCATTTAAACTCGAGTCATGAGTGAAATGCCTAAGATCTAGAAACAAATGAACATACCTAATCTAGTACTAACACCGCTTACTCGAATCTATCCCTAATGCATGGGATGAGACCAAAAATCTAACTAATCTAAGGTGTAGTACTAGGTTTCGGTTTATCATGTCAAATCTAGCATTAAGAACCAACCTAAGTGAAAGACTCATCCAAGATCATCCTAAATCACCATCATCTAACCATCAATCAACCATTGACTAATGATGCCTAAACATTCAATGCACATTCATTCTTATGACATGGATCACACAAGTAGATTAGTTCACTTCCATGATACTAATCCATTTACAAATCATCTAGTTATCAAGAACTTCCGTTCGAAACTAAATGATCCATAATCATTAAGCATTAGCCCATACAAGTCAACAATTCACCTTAATCATCAATTTCCATTGGCTAAGAATTGAATTGCATGCTTAGAAGTTTTCTAGACATTTCATCGAACACCTTCCGGGCGAGAAATGTCTTAAGTTCTAGAAATGAGTTGTCAATTCGATTCTAGCATTAAGACATGGATCAACTCACATGAGAACAAATGATTATCTAAGCCTAAACATCAAGAATCAACCATCAAACCATCCAAATCAAGCATTACCCAAAATCCAACAAAAAGTCAACTCACAAGAACAACAAAATTAAACCATAGAAATGAAGAACAAGAATCAACAAGACAATATATATACAGATCCATCAAGAACACCAAGTGGTGTTCTTGAGCTTTCCCAAGTTTAAGAAGAAGAATATTCAAGAAAAAGAAAGAAGAAATCAAAGCATATATATAAGTGAAGAATCCTTCAAAAGTGTGGATTATACATTGAAGAACAACCCAAGAAACTCTAGAGAGAGTTCTTGGGTTGAGCACACACAAAAAAAATGAAGAAGAAAGCTTAGAAAACAACAAATGGGTCTAATTGTATTTATGGGCAAAAAGGGTCGCGCAGGTCGCATCGGTCTCCTGCTCCCGATACATCGCATCGATGCGGATTTATGTTTTTCAGAAGTTCCATCGGTCACTTGCATCGGGCAGAGGTCGACCGATGGACTTCTTCAGGTAGCTCATTCGCGCGCCAGACTGGACCGTCGTCACGGAAATTGTCATAACTTCTGATCGCACCGTTGGAATTGTCTCAAACCACTTCCAAATGAAAGCTAATCCATTGCTCTATCTCGTGGTAAAATATGAGCTCAATCCATCGGTGGAAAGTCCTTCATCCAATGCCAAACGTATGACGTCTCAACATGATCCTGCATCTTTGTATTCCGAAATGAACTTTTTGATAGCTATCTTCGCTCCTCCAACTCCTATGACTCCAAGAACACCTGAAAATGGCTCAAGCAAGCCAAAAAGAATGCAAAGACAACCTAGGACATCTAAAATGCAATGCAATGCAAATGAGACTCAAATGCATGAAAATATCTCAAAACTATACAAAGTGAGATTAAAAACCTATGAAACTAAACCTTAAAAACATGTAAAATATGGTGTTATCATTCTCTTTGTATTTTAATCTCGGTTGACTAGTAATCTTTTCAGAATCAATAATCAATATATTTTCAGTGAAAAAAAATAAAAAAAGATAAGGCTCCACCCCCAAAAATGATTAACCTGATTTTCTTCTTTACATTTTATTTATTATTTTATTAGTTCGATTTGTCCACCTATTTTATGCACTTACTCTTGATTATAAAAATCACACAAGGGTAAAACAGTGAACTTTGCTCGGAATCTCGTTTATTGAATTAAACTCGGTAATGTTACAACGGAGTAAGGTCGACAAAAAGGACTTAGAGAAAACAAAGAAATAAGGGTTCAAATGTCGAAGCTCTCTGTGTCTTATGTCTCTCTTGTGATCGTGAATCCATGATTATGAGGCAAGGACTTCTCTATTTATAAGATCTGATGTCGGTTTCGGATTGGAAAACTTCATTTTCCTAGTTCTTTCAGGAAAAGGAATGTTTCCGGAAATCGCTCCGAGATAAGGAAATATTCCGCGAATCTCGGAGGTCGGTCTTCTTTTCAGCGAGCCGAGCTTTCCTCTGGGCCTTGAATCTTGGCTTCGCAGCGAACTGGCCCGGTCATCGGTCTTGTAGTTCGGCCTTTCAATCACGGGCTTTTCTTACCGGGTTCGTACCGTCGTCAACCGGGGTTCGATCAAACCGGTCTCAGTTCAAACCGGGTTAAACCGGGGAGTGCTAAACTCCCCTCTAACAATTAGTCCTCCCCTCAGTTCGGCGAATGAGTCTTTTGAGTTCGGCGAAATTTGCGGAAGATAGGTTTAAATCGGTTTTGGATCGAGGTCGGTGAATTCGTGGGAGGATCTTCATATCCGCCGAACTCGGGGTTCTGGTTCTTTTCCAGTTGGGTTCGTCAGCTTGAGTTCGGTATATTGCCTTGTCTGTTTGAGCAGTTGATTTCTTTGACTTCAGTAGGTTTCGGGGTTATGTATCGCTTTAATGGTTTCGTTGATATCGAAGAGTCGCCTCGAGATTCGGATACATGCAAAAAGTTTTGGAGGCGTGTCGTTCTGGGTGCGGGAATCGAGGAGTCGTTATGATTGATTTCTCTCTTTCTCTCTTTAATGGTATACCTTATACATATTTTTTTCATCGTTTCTTTTTATTTTCCTTCAAAGTTATCATTTTGCTATTCTTATATATAATATAATACGAATATACACTATAATTATAACACCTAGGCATGTCAATTTGAGTTTTTACCCGCGGGTTCGCTCTCTCTTCCTCTCTTTCTCTCACCTCCCCCTCTCTTCCTCTCTCTCCCTCTTCCTCTCCCTCTCCCTCTCTCGACTCCCTCGCCTCCCTCTCTCTGTCTCACCCTCGCCTCCCTCTCTCACCTCACGCTCGCCTCCCTCTCTCTCTCTCTCACGCTCGCCGTCTCTCCCTCTTTCTCTTAAGTTTTTTTTTTGGTAACCCGCGTGTTACCAGTCAGACCCGCTTGATTAATGCGGGGCGGGTGCGGGTTGACGAAATATACTTCGCTGGTCTACCGGGTAAAAAAGAAAAATACCCGAACCCGCAGCGGGTCGGGTCAGGCGGGACGGATCCGACCCGCTTGACAAGCCTAGTCATAGGCACGCATGAGAGAGATAATATATATATATATATATATACTAGTAGGTTATCTGCGTTTTGCGCGATATGTTAGAGTATTTAGACAAACAAGCATTGCTCAAGGAAAAAATCGCAATGATCCACGAAACATATCGATATATAATCAAATATTTTAAAGATATTGAATTCGACAATTATTGGCCTTCGTTAGTTTTTACCTTTTTTATTGGTTAATAATATATTGTTGTTATATTTGTATTTGGTTTATTATCGATGATAAATTTAATAATCAAACTAATGTAACTATTTGATGAAACCTCTATTGCGCGGGCTAAACACCTAGTTTTCAATAAAAACTAAGATTTAACCCGCGCTACAGCACGGGGCAAAATTGTTTTTATTTTGATTTAAGTAACATTTGTTTAAAAGTTTCCGCACTTTGTTATAAACGTTACCTGATTAAAATATATTGGGTTTTTTTTTTTGAAGAATGAACATATGATTTGGCCTGATAGTTATAGATTTAAAATATTTTATATTAATTAAAAATAAATTGTTATTAATTTATTATGTGAAGTAGATTATTTTAAATTAATAGTTGTGAAAGTGAAATGTTGTTAAAATATCTCTACATTAATTTTATATAAATGTGTTATTTGTTATAAATTAAAAGTTATGAAAATGAAACGTTGTTCTGGTTTTATCAAAAATAAATTTCATTTGAGGTAATCATCACTTAAATGAAAGATAAGGTATTAAGTCAAAAATAAATTTGTTCACTAATATGTGGGTTTAAAACAAATTGAGGACGTGACAAAAAAAAAACAAATTGAGGAATTTTTTAAAAAAAATATCAACAAACTCAGCTCTATAATTTTTTTTTTCCTCGAACTGTACCATTGTTTTTAGTTTTCAAGTTGGTCACTGGGCCCTTGACTTCAAAAAAAAAAAAAAGGAATGGGCCCAAAGCAAAAGCCATCCGTACGCCTCCGTCTCCACTCTCGACTCTCTAACCAATAACAAAGNGTATACACATTTTTATACATTTCTTCTTTCTTCGCATACACTCGCCGTTTCGCTCTTTTCCCCTGTCGGCATTGTTCCCCTGTCGCTATCTTCGCCGGACCCGGAGGTAAATAAAGAATCTTTTCGATTATTGGAAACTTAATAGCTTGATTCTTATGAGTCTGTTTGATTATTCGATTCAGACTCCGTTGATTTTCAGGGCTTCTTTTTTTGTTTTCGCCGTTTATCCTCTCTGCTGGGTTTTATTTCAATGCCGTTTTTCTATAAGCTAGAAATAACATAATTTTTTGGTCCGACACTACCCGTATCGACCTGAAAATTGTAAAACCTAATTTTTTCTTTTCTCTGTCTCTCGCTCTCTTCGTCGCTTCACACAGCACAAAATATTTCCAACTAATTCACTGTTTAATCTTATTCATATATTGTTTATGAAATATGAAAATTCAGATCTGCATCCAAAATAAAATATCCAAACTTGCAAACTAACGCAACAAAACATGGTAGAAAGATATTGTCAATCAATCTTAGATGCATAAATGATTTAAAACATTTATGTGGTGGATAGTTTTCATTGTGCTCTACCCATTTAAATAGACATATGACTATCTAATCACCAGCGTCTTCAGAAGCTTGATAAACTTGTTCAGCAAATGATCCCCACAAAGTACAACCTAGACGTTCATCACTACATATATTACAAAGGTAAAATCAGTATATATCATAATTTAGTAACATGAAATAATTTCATTGAATCGGGACATAAAATACAAACTTATCATCTCTTAGTTCAAATTCAAGCTTCTTTGTTGGCTTGTTATTGACTTCAAGTGATTCCATCTTTCCGACGTTAACAATATGACCCACAATATCTAGATGAATCAAAAAGGCAATTGTAGAGTTAGTTACATATATAATATATCATATTTATAACGATGATTGGCTAGAATTATTGAGTGATTCAGATTCATTCTTACCAACCAAGATATTTGGGTTGAGTATTTCCGGGGTCAAAACTGATTGGAAACTGACCAATGCCAAATAGTTGTTTTCAGGCCTAGAAGGACATCTAGTTACAACAGTCATAGCCAGAAACTCCATTTTGTAAGCATGATTGGTTGGCCTGAATTTTCCAGTTGCGTGACTGAGTCCAAAATTTTCAATTGATCACCATTCTCCTTCACGTAAGTTTCCTTCAACACGGATAACATGATCCTTTTTAACTGAAGCGTGTATCTTTACTCCCTGACATTTTTGAATTTGAATGTTAATATACTTTGTAGAAAATGATAGTAAAACTTGAACTAATTAAATCGGAGATTATATCTTTGCTCTAAGGTATATTTGTTACAATACAATAAATTTACCTTTTCATCGGCTAAAATCAGTTCAAGTGTCTCTCCGGTCATCTTACTGTATTGTTTCTATGCATGCAAGACTTTAACTTCGACACGCCAGCCGGTTTTATAAGGTTTGACTTCGTTGAGATAGGAGATGGGTAGAGAAGCAGCCATTTCTGAAGTTATAATTTAAGGTAGATTCTTGAGTGCTTTTCTTCGTTTGTCGGCTCTACGAACCGTTCCTTTTATAATGNTTGATCACCATTCTCCTTCACGTAAGTTTCCTTCAACACGGATAACATGATCCTTTTTAACTGAAGCGTGTATCTTTACTCCCTGACATTTTTGAATTTGAATGTTAATATACTTTGTAGAAAATGATAGTAAAACTTGAACTAATTAAATCGGAGATTATATCTTTGCTCTAAGGTATATTTGTTACAATACAATAAATTTACCTTTTCATCGGCTAAAATCAGTTCAAGTGTCTCTCCGGTCATTTTACTGTATTGTTTCTATGCATGCAAGACTTTAACTTCGACACGCCAGCCGGTTTTATAAGGTTTGACTTCGTTGAGATAGGAGATGGGTAGAGAAGCAGCCATTTCTGAAGTTATAATTTAAGGTAGATTCTTGAGTGCTTTTCTTCGTTTGTCGGCTCTACGAACCGTTCCTTTTATAATGGTTTAATATCATTAGGTATACATTAAATTTTATAATTTACATTAACTTGGTAGCCAAGGTAATTTGATATTTAAATGAGTTTTTGGAAATATACGATTCTAATTTGTATTAGTGAATACCACTAAATTTTAGGTGGTATATTTTAATTCCATAAAAGATCGAGACCGATATAAATATATATTTTTAATCTATTTTTAACCAAATTACGTGTTTTGAACCCGGGTTAAAAAATGTAACCAATTTCATTCGATTTAAAAAATGTAACCAATTCGGTTTTTAAAACTTTCCATATTATAGAGTTTTATTAATTACCATATTTTTATCACCAATTGTAAAATACTATTATATCCTTTCCTTTTTCAATTAGCCTTTGTTATTTCCAATGGCATTTCATGTAATAATTTACAAAATAAAATTCATTTTTTAAAATGTCTTCTTAAATAATATTATAGAGATTTTTAAAATGTCTTCTTAAATAATATTATAGAGATGAATGTTCTTAGGGTTTTCCTGTATCGTTCCAATTTAATTTGAAGAAAAATATTCAAAATCTGAAAGCGAAGTCAGTAATGACGTGGTACGCGCCACGCGACTCTGGTTACGTGGTAACTTTTTCTTCAATTTTATTTTGAAAATTAATTTTAAAATTCTGATAAATTAAAATTGATGGTTATGTATATAAATACGTATACATATACATCGCACAACCAAATTTTATATCTATCGAATAACAATTTGAGTTAGTTTCGCTATGCATATTAATATATAAATAAATTTAGGGTATAAAAATGATATGATTACTTTTGACTAATCAATTTAAAATATGTATAACTAATGATTATAAATAAAGTTGGTAAAACGAACTAACATGTTTAATTAACCACTACAAGAATAATTGCCCATTCTGACGGCGATTATTATCGGAGAGTCGTCGGAACCGAGATACTCCAGCAATTTTCCGACGACTCACATCCCTCGGAAGTAGAATCTCGAAAAACAGGTTTTGTCGGAAAGTTGAAACAGAGCGAGGAAAAGTCTTCTCGGAAACTCATCGGGGCGAGTTCTCGGAAACTCCACGGAATTTGGCTACGAATTCCGACGGACCAACATCG
Organism: Eutrema yunnanense; assembly: GCA_002933935.1. Classification (NCBI taxonomy): domain Eukaryota; kingdom Viridiplantae; phylum Streptophyta; class Magnoliopsida; order Brassicales; family Brassicaceae; genus Eutrema; species Eutrema yunnanense. The sequence goes on along the minus strand of PKML01059453.1, from coordinate 118,960 downwards.
GGGACCATTGGTTTGTCGGGAATGGATCGGAATTGTTCCGAGAACTTTCCGAGAAATTTTTTTAATTTTAAAAAAAAAAACATTTTTTTTTAGATTGCATCGAATCTCAAAATATGGGTTACATCAAATATGAGTTTGGGTGTCATTGTAATCTCAAAAAAAATAATCAATGAATTTTTTAGTGTTTGGGTGTCATCGAATTTGGGTTGCATCGAATCTCAAATATATACACACATGTATGTATCTTCTTCCTCACCTCGAGTTGTCGTCGGCGTCATCAACAAATTCCAAGCCGTCATCATCATCCATCATTTGTTGTTGCTTTGGTTGTGTGTTCTCGTGAGGAATTGTTGTTGCTTAGTGTTGTATTATCGTGAGGAAGAGAAAAAACGTGGAGAGAGAAAGCTTATCTACCGACACATAACCGCCGATCACCACCACCATCGTTGTGAGCTGCACACCGTGAGCCTCTATATATAAAAACCTTTTCCGATGGCGGCACCTCTCAATAATTGTTGGAACTAATTTTTTGTCAAAGTTCGAGGGCTTGATAAAATTGTGTAAGTGTGAAAAGAAATGAGTTAAGCTCTTTCTAATGAAATGTTTTCATTAACCGAGAAATGTTTTCTCGTGTATATATGTTGGAATAGTTGTGTCATGAATGAACAACATGAGAGAAGAAAAGACCATATGTGCGACGTTCGCATCTTGGGCCTGTTTGGGCTCGTGGACTTTTTTGAGGTATCGATCGATACCCCTTGGTATCGATCGATACTCAACAGGCCGACTTAAAAATCGCAGCCGCCTAGAATATTCTGGAAATATTTCTTTTCTGTCAGGGAAAAACCCTAACCTCTCTCCTATATATACAACACGATTTTCACCTAAAAAATCATCCTCTGACACACAATAAACACATTCAAAAAGTTCTAGCAATAGTTTCTTCAATTCCCTTCTGTCTAGAGAGTAAGTTTCTATTCGAGAGTATCGTAGTTTAATTGTTCGATAGATCTGATATCAAATGTAGATGATACAGATTACTTTGGTTGTATTCTGGGATTCATGGATCTATTAAAACCCGTCGCACTACGGGAGATTCTTAGAGTTAAGGAAAGAGATTCATCTCGCCTCCTTAGATTTATTATTGCTTTATCGTTTTATGAATCGTCTGTACCTTAACTGTTTATTTATATAATCGTGATTAAATCTCTCATGTCTATTGTGCTAAATTTTGGTCCTACATTCTTAACTCTAAGAAGATCCAAATTCTGTTTATAACTTAAATTGGATCTTTAATCACGAATAAATAAACGTTTTTCAAACGGTTTTTCAAACGATTCTCTACTGTTGATGATACTCAAACGTTGTCAAAAAGCTTTTAGCAAATTGAAACGTGTAGTAGAGGCAATCTTCATCTCTCTCTATTTTTAAGAAGATGTTCTTCTGCTAGTGATACTCAAACGTTATCAAACCGCTGTTGAGCAACTTGAAACGTGTAGTAGAAGCAGATCTGCTTTAAACATCTTCTAAAAACCGTCTTTAATTGCGATTAAAGAACGGTATAATCAACGAACATACATCTGTTCTTGATAGGTTCGATTCAGATCGAGGCCTTGTGAGTATCGATCGACACCCTATGGTATCGGTCGATACTGGACTAAATTGTATCGGTCGACACTTAAGTGTATCGATCGATACCATGCAAACAGTGTATCGGTCGGCACCTCAGTGTATCGATCGATACTTTGCATCGACCAAGTTGGGTCTATGTCGATCGATACAGTGTATAAGACACAAGTGTCGATCGACACTGGTGCTATGATCGATCCTGTGAAAATTCACTTGTATCGATCGACACGTATGGTGTATCGATCGACACTAAGCGTGTATCGATCGACACCATGATGCTTCGAATGACACAGTATGTGCATCGAGCATCGATCGGAACCCAGGGTGTATCGATCGACACTAAGCGTGTATCGATCGACACCATGATGCATCGATTGACACAGTACGTGCATCGAGCATCGATCGACACTGTGGTTCATCGATCGATCCTGTGTAATTCACTTGCATCGATCGACACACATGAGCATCGATCGACACCATCTGGGTGCATCGATAGACATTGGGTGTGTATCGATCGATACCAAGGAGTATCGATCGACACCAATGCGATTTAGTTCGATATTAGAATTGTGATTCTTAAAGTTTATATCGATACTAACTAAAGTTGTTTCTTTGTCTTAACAGAATGAATTCTGAGATGGACTCTGGATTGGTGGAGAAAACCAGTGAGAAGGTTGAGACGACTGCAAGTCAGATCGAGACTGTGAAAGTTCCTACCGGGAACCATGTCGCTCCTCCAACCAAGTTTGATGGGACAGCATTCAAGATGTGTAAAAGGAAGATGTTCTTCTATCTGACCACATTGAATCTGCAGAAATACACTTGTGAGGTGAAACCTGTTCTCCCAGAGGATAACACTGACCCACGTGCGCTTGCGAGTGTCCACGCTTGGGAGCATGCTGACTTCTTGTGCAAGGGCTACATTCAGAATAGCCTATCGGACTCTCTGTATGGGGTGTACGAAAACGTTGAGACCTCTAAGGATCTATGGGATTCGTTAGACAAGAAGTACCGCGTTGAAGATTCTGGTACTCAGAAATTCACCGTGGCGAGATTCGAACAGTACAAGATGGTGGATTCAAGACCACTAATGGAACAGGTCGATGAGGTGCAGAGGCTCCTACACGACATCCATGCTGAGGGAATGCGGCTGTGTGAAACCTACCAAGGTTGCTGCATTATTGAGAAGCTACCTCCTGGTTGGACGGACTTCAAGAACTACCTCAGGCTGAAGAAGAAGAAGATGAGTCTTGAAGATCTGATTGTAAAACTCCGCGTAGAGTCTACGAATCGGGAACAACAGATCAATGTAGGTGTGAAAATTCGCGAACACAATGCGAACATGGTTGAACACCAAAACCCCAAGTGGCAGAACAAAGGTTGCCTCAACAAAGGCAAAAGGAAGATGCCACAAAAGAACTTCCAAAAGTTCAAGAACAAGAGTGGTCAAAATGGTCAAACTTCTCAAAGGTTCTGAGGATTGTGCAACTTCTGTGGGAAGCAAGGACACAAATCCGTCGATTGTCGTGGCAAGAAGGCTCAAGCCAACTTGATAGAAGCTGACATGTGTGCTGTGGTCACTGAGGCCAATGTTGCTGAAAGCCATCCAAAGACTTGGTGGTTCGATACTGGTGCAACCAGACACATCTGTATGGATCGAGAGATGTTCTCCACATACACAAAGACCAAGGATGGTGAAAAAATCTTAATGGGTAATTCTGCCTCGTCGACCATTGCTGGTCACGGGAAGGTTGTTCTGAAGCTCATCTCTGGACAGGAACTGGTTCTCACCAACGTCGTCCATGTACCAGATATACGCAAGAATCTGATCTCTGGATCGCTTATAAGTAAGCATGGATTCTCTGTGAATCTGGAAGGTGATAAGCTAATTCTAATGAAGAATGGGATGTATTTGGGTAAGGGTTTTGTTTGTGATAGTCTGTTTAAGATGTCTGTTAAGGCAGTAATCCGAAAGGATAATGTAACCGAGGCTTCCACCTCGAAGAACCCTAAGATTAATGATAAGAAATCAATTGCTTATCTCGCTAAGTATTTTAATATTTGGCATGAA
>PKML01059453.1:97042-113529 GCA_002933935.1 Eutrema yunnanense | reverse complement strand
AAAAAAAAAAAAACAATGGACCCAAAGCAAAAGCCATCCGTACGCCTCCGTCTCCACTCTCCACTCTCCAACCAATAACAAAGGAATCTGCCCTTCCTCTTTGCGTATACATATTTTTATACATTTCTTCTTCCTTCGCATACACTCGCCGTTTCGCTCTTTTCCCTGGTCGGCATTGTTCCCCTGTCGCTATCTTCGCCGGACCCGGAGGTAAATAAAGAATCTTTTCGATTATTGGAGACTTAATAGCTTGATTCTTATGAGTCTGTTTGATTATTAAATTCAGACTCCGTTGATTTTCAGGGCTTCTTTTTTTGTTTTCGCCGTTTATTCTCTCTGCTGGGTTTTATTTCAATGCCGTTTTTCTATAAGCTAGAAATAACATAATTTTTTGGTCCGACACTACCCGTATCAACCTGAAAATTGTAAAATCTAATTTTTTCCTTTCTCTGTCTCTCGCTCTCTTCGTCGCTTCACACAGCACAAAATATTTCCAACTAATTCACTGTTTAATCTTATTCATATATTGTTTATGAAATATGAAAATTTAGATCTGCATCCAAAATAAAATATCCAAACTTGCAAACTAACGCAACAAAACATGGTAGAAAGATATTGTCAATCAATCTTAGATGCATAAATGATTTAAAACATTTATGTGGTGGATAGTTGACACACTTCTCCCAAGGATGCTCACTCTACGGTTTGGGTAAGAACGGGATAGGCTTTGCAAGCAACGGGATTGCTTCAAAGTGTGTGGATCGAATGGTCTCACAAGGGGTGCGGAAAGCCCTTGATATTCCTCTTTGCTATTTTCGGATATGACTCACCAAAAACAAACAAAGGTTTTCGATTGATATGACTCACAACCGAGATTTGATCTAGAGAGAAAATATATTTTTATTCAAAGACTAGATGATTTCAATAATGAGATTACAAAGAGATTATATAGGAAAATAAGAGGGGTTGCATGCACAGCAATTAACCACCTCGAAAATGATAGAAAAATAAAGACAAAGACTTGACTAAAAATTAAAACAAAAGTTTGAATTTAAAATATGTCTCTTGCCCTTCTAATTTTCGAAAATGATAATGGGCTTCATGGGCTTGGATCAACAAATGGGTTTTATTGGAAGTGAAATATTTGCCTCGTTAAAAACCTTGCTTCGGAAAACCCATTGGGACAAAACCGAAGCGAAGGAAAAGAGCACAAATAAATCACTTAGCCATTTGTTGATCTACTTGGGCTTGTTATTCAAAACCAATGAGGTTTGAAAACACTTCTTCCACCGAGTCCAAGCAATCTGGTCGAGTCCCACTTGATGGAATAATTTCCCCGAGATTTTCTTGAATCGTTTTGCCTTAGCTCATTTCTTCGTAATGATTGATTTTCCCTCAGTCGGATGTCCCTCGGCTAGGAGTCCCTCGGAGCATAATCCCTCGGCTAAACCTCCCTCGGATCCCTCAGCTTGTTTTTCCTCGACTCCCTCAGCATCTGGTTCGAGCTGCTCATCCAGGATCATATCAATAGTTTTCATTGTGCTCTACCCATTTAAATAGACATATGACTATCTAATCACCAGCGTCTTCAGAAGCTTGATAAACTTGTTCAGCAAATGATCCCCACAAAGTACAAGCTAGACGTTCATCACTACATATATTACAAAGGTAAAATCAGTATATATCATAATTTAGTAACATGAAATAATTTCATTGAATCGGGACATAAAATACAAACTTATCATCTCTTAGTTCAAATTCAAGCTTCTTTGTTGGCTTGTTATTGACTTCAAGTGATTCCATCTTTCCGACGTTAACAACATGACCCACAATATCTAGATGAATCAAAAAGGCAATTGTAGAGTTAGTTACATATATAATATATCATATTTATAACGATGATTGGCTAGAATTATTGAGTGATTCAGATTCATTCTTACCAACCAAGATATTTGGGTTGAGTATTTTTGGGGTCAAAACTGATTGGAAACTGACCAATGACAAATAGTTGTTTTCAGGTCTAGAAGGACATCTAGTTACAACAGTCATAGCCAGAAACCCCATTTTGTAAGCATGATTGGTTGGCCTGAATTTTCCAGTTGCGTGACTGAGCCCAAAATTTTCAATTGATCTCCATTCTCCTTCACGTAAGTTTCCTTCAACACGGATAACATGATCCTTTTTAACTGAAGCGTGTATCTTTAGTCCCTGACATTTTTGAATTTGAATGTTAATATACTTTGTAGAAAATGATAGTAAAACTTGAACTAATTAAATCGGAGATTATATCTTTGCTCTAAGGTGTATTTGTTACAATACAATAAATTTACCTTTTCATCGGCTAAAATCAGTTCAAGTGTCTCTCCGGTCATCTTACTGTATTGTTTCTATGCATGCAAGACTTTAACTTCGACACGCCAGCCAGTTTTATAGGGTTTGACTTCGTTGAGGTAGGAGATGGGTAGAGAAGCAGCCATTTCTGAAGTTATAATTTAAGGTAGATTCTTGAGTGCTTTTCTTCATTTGTCGGCTCTACGAACCGTTCCTTTTATAATGGTTTAATATCATTAGGTATACATTAAATTTTATAATTTACATTAACTTGGTAGCCAAGGTAATTTGATATTTAAATGTGTTTTTGGAAATCTACGATTCTAATTTGTATTAGTGAATACCACTAAATTTTAGGTGGTATATTTTAATTCCATAAAAGATCGAGACCGATATAAATATATATTTTTAATCTATTTAATGAAAGATTTAAATGCCATTGGAAATAACTCATTTATGAATTTATACCATAAAAGAATAGAACATATTAAAAAAATTGTAAAGAAAATAGTGATTGATACAATAAATTTCGTTTTCATATTTAAAAAGGAAATGTGTGATATGTCGTTGATTTAGCTAGGATTTAACAGGAAATAGTGATTCATACAATAAACGCGTAGGTGGGAGATCAATTTTAGTAAAAAGCTGGTAAACCAAATTCGGTTTCCTCTAATAATTATTCGTTTTACTTAAATTTTATGTTGTATATTTTCATTCCATAAAAGAATAAAACCGATATAAAATATGCTAGATGTGAGCTATGTATATTTTCATTCCAAAAAAGAATAAAACCGAAATTAATCAAACCAAATTACGTGTTTTGAACCCGGGTTAAAAAATGTAACCAATTTCATTCGATTTAAAAAATGTAACCAATTCGGTTTTTAAAACTTTCCATATTATAGAGTTTTATTAATTACCATATTTTTATCACCAATTGTAAAATACTATTATATCCTTTCCTTTTTCAATTAGCCTTTGTTATTTCCAATGATACTAGGTAGGTAGCCCGCGCCTTGCGCGGGCATATAGGTTTCATAAACTAATTACATAATTAAGTTATTAACGATAAAAAATCAAACACAAATATAACAACAATGTTAGATTTACGATCAATCCAAAAAAAGGAAAAAAAGAAATAACAAACAATATTATTCATAAAAAAATACGAAATAAAGCAATAGCAATCATAAAACTCGAGAACATATTGAATAATGTTTCATTCACTCACACATTGTATGTAAAACAATTCATTTTTATCTCTCAATCGCTAAACTCTCTCTCTATTTTGTCGTAACTGTCTTTCGCTCTAATCGGTTATTCCTCGTCTTTTCCTTATTCTTTTCATCGTCTTTGATTTATTTTTCTTCTTAATCGTCTTTGACTTCTACTTCTTTTTCTTTATCAAATTTGTCTTCTCCAACAATTCTTTTTTTCTTTCTCTTTCGGTTTATTTTCGTCTATCTCTTACGGTTTTCCTTCTTCATCGTTTTCGTTCTCTAGCTTATTATTCTTTTGGTTTTTCTTCATCCCGTCTTCATCCTCAAATTCTTCTGCTTCGTCTTCTTCTTCATATTCTTTATATTTCGGTTTATCTTCTCCCTCGTATTTTCCTTTTCTCTTTTTCATTGTCTTTGGCTTCTTCTTTTTCTTCTTCTTCTTCTTCTTCATCACCTTCGTCTTCTTCTACTCCTTTTTCCCCTTCTTCTTCTCCAAATCCTTAACTTTCTCTTCCTTCTTCTTCTTCAACGTCTTGGTCTCATCCGCCTTCTTATTCTACTTATGGTTTTTCTTTTTCTTTATCTTTGTCTTTATCATCTTCCTCGTCTTTTCTGACTTTTTCTTCAACATCTTAGTCTTCGTCTTCTTCCTCTTCTTTTTCATCATCTTTAGCTTCTATGAATTCCTATTTTTTCACTCTCTCACTCTTCCGGTTTTTCTTCGTCATTTTCTTCTCCCTCTTCTACATCATTTTCCTTCTACATCATTTTCCTTCTTCATCGTCTTCTTTCTCTTCTGTTTTTCTTCGACTTCTTCTTCTTCTTCCTTATTATTTTTAACTTCAATGGCTTCTTCTTCCTATTTTTCTTATGGTTTGTCTTCATTTTATTCTTCCGGTTTTTCTTCGTCCTCTTCTTCCTTCGGCTTTTTCTTTGTCCGACTTTTCTTCACCCTCTTCTTCTTCATCTTCATATTCTCAAATTTCTTATTCTTCCGTGTTTCTTCGTCTCATCTTCGTCTTCTTCCTCGCCATATTCAACTTTGAATCAAAATCTTCCATTTTCAGTTTTCATTACTCTCTCTCTCTCTCTATCTCTCTAGATTCCTAACTTAGATCTCCCTTGGTTCTTCCTCGATAATCTCAAGCATGTTCTTCTTCTCCACCATGAAAGATAAATTCCATAATAGATGGGTTTAGTTTTGTCTCCTTCTACTTCTCCTTTTTTCTTTTATTCTCTTAATTTACCTTCAAACATCTTTCCCATCTCTTCCTTCTCCTTCTTCATAACAATCACACATTTTTTCGACGCCAAAACATCTTCATTGTTTCAACCATTGTTTCCTTGTAGCTTCTATAATTTTCCTCAAGCATTTGAAACAGGGTTTGAAACCGGTTCGGTATTGTCGAACTCAATATCTTCGAAATTTATTTGTTCATACATAGATATGGTTCGTAGGTCGTTGCCATTTTCTCCTCGAGCAATGCTTGTTTCTCTAAACACTTTGTAATTTCAAGTACTCTCCTTATTAACACAAGATTTAAGGGTTAATATTAAAAACTCAAACAAATAAAATAGATCGGTTTCGAAGTCGTGATCGAAGATGTGCTAAAACACATAATAGCGAGTCTATCAATTATGGATGATTAAGAGACTTACATTAGAATTAAAAAAATAGAATATATATAAAAAAGAAGTACAACTACCATTACCAAAAAAACTACACTTACATGTTCTTGAAAGCTCTAACTCTCTCTAACTCTCTCTAACTCTCTCTAACTCTCTCTCTCTCTCTCTCTCTCTCTCTCTCTCTCTCTCTCTCTCTCTCTCTCTCTCTCTCTCTCTCTCTCTCTCTCTCTCTATTAGATCTTCCTTGTTTCTTTCTCGAGAATCTCTACTATGTTCTTTTTTTTTCTCCTTCATGAAAGATAAATTCCACAATAAATATGTTTAGTCTTGTCTCCTTCAACTTCTCATCTCCTTTTTTGTTCTCTTATTTTACCTTCAAGCATCTTGGCCATCTCTTTCTTCTCCTTCTTCATATCAATCACACATTTTTCGCCGTCAAAACAGCTTCATCATTCCAACCACTATTTCCTTGTATCTTCCGTGCACGAAACCACTTATTTAAATTGTATATCTAAATTTGAAAACAAAATCACCGCAAAAATATAATTATCATATCAACTACATTATAGTATCATATATAAGTAAAATGTTATCATATATGTGTTACCTCCGATTAATAATATTTATAAAAAAACAAAATCCTAAAATATGGTTCTTCCTCCTCTTTTCCTTATTCTTCTTCAACATCTTAGTATTATTCGTTCTCTTTTTCATCGTCTTCGTCTTCTCTGACTTGTTTTAATTTCATCGTCTCCATCTTCTCCGACTTCTTTTTCTTTTTTCTTTCTTTCAGTTTTTCTTCGTCTTCTTCTTCCTCTTCTTCCTTCTTATCCTTTTTCATCATCTTCGCCTTCTCGACATCCTATTATTCAGGTTTTTCGTCGTCTTTTACTTCTTCCTTTTCTTTATGATGTTATTTTCCCAACCTAGAATCAAAAAGAGAAAAGCAAAACAATCTCAAGAAAAAAATGTATACTAACATAAACACAAATCACAATAAATTCAGAAAGCCAGGATCAAAAGTTGGCAGTAAAGGTTATAAGAAGTCAAGAAATAATAAAAACATGATGATACGAAAACAGATAAATCAACATAAGAACATGGGATTGAAGACATCGATACCTCACAACACGTGCGACTACGCATACAATCACCACACAAAGCACCAGACAAAGCACCGAGCAGTATATCTCGACAGAGGCAAAGCAAGGTAAGAGACAAGACCCCAAAAATATATATAAAAGTCGGAAATAATAAGAGAAACACTAATAACATAAACAAAGCAATAGGCACTCTCATGATGCCCTAACTGCAATTGAACAAAGATATATTTATAACCCCATAAACAAAGTTAGGTGTTTAGTCCGCGCCTTGCGCGGGCTGAAGGGTTTCAAAAATGTAATACAAAACTTTATGTTATAAACCGAAGATAATTAGAACAACCACTTGAGACATACGAAATCAAAGTAAAGCTAACCCAAAAACTTAAACACCATACAAAATTAAAACCTCATAAAGCAATACTAAATAAGTGTATAAAACCCATAAACCAATTGAACTAAGACAAACGCGAGTTCTCGTCTTCACATAATCGTTCTTCGGCATCTTTTTTTTCCTCTTCTTTATCATTTGATTTTTTTTTCTTTATTTTTTGGAATTTATCGTCTTCCACCTTTATCTCTCATTTTTCTTTCATGTCGTCTTCTTCGTTTTCTTTCATATTTTTTTTTGTTTTCTTCTTCCGGTTTTCCGTTGTCACTCGTCTTTTCCACATCTTTTCCTTCTTCTTCCTCTTCGACTTCTACTTCTTCTTCCTCTTATACATCTTACCATTTTCTTATTCCTCACCCTTTTACTTCTTGTTCCTCTTCTGTTTTGTATTCATCTTCTTCTTATGGGTTACATTATTCTCTTTCCTCTTCTTCTTTCTTCTCCATCTTCATCACATTCGTCTTCTCTGTTCTCTATGACTTCCTATTTTTATGGTTTTTCTTCATCTTTTTCTCATCTTCACATTCTTCTACTTTGTCTTATTCCTAATTTTCTCCAAATTCTTCACCTCCTCCTCCGTCAAAGTCTTCATCCAATTTTTTCTCTACCCTATATTTCTCTTCTTCCACTTCGTCTTCTTTCTTATGGTTTTTTTCTCCTTATTCTCCGACTTCTTTTTCCTCTTCTTCCGATCATTCTTCCTTTCTCCAATTCTTCATCATATCTTAAATATCTTCATCTTATCCATTTTCTTATTCCTCTTCTAATTTATATTTTCCCTTTGTTAGTCTTTTTCCTCGTATTTTTGAGCTCTTCTTCATCGTTTTCGTCTTTAACTTGTTCTTCTTTATCGTCTTCATAGTTTTGGACTTCTTATTCATCTAATTTTTCATCATCTTCACATTCGTCTACTTTGTATTATTCATCTTCTGGTTTTCTTCTTTTCATTATTATTTTGTTTCTTCCACGTATTTTCCTTCTTCCACTTCGTCTACTATGTATTGGTTTTCTTCTCCGACTTCTTTGATTTCTTCTTCTGATTATTTTTCTTCTTCTCCAAATTCGTCATTTCATTCTTCTTTGTTCACCATCTTCGTCTTATCCGACTATTTTTCTTTTCTTTTCTTCATTTTCTTCTCCATTTTCTTTATCTTTAAGTTTTTCATATTTTTCGTCTTTTCCTTCTTATCCTCTATCGTTTTCAACTCATAATTCTTCTTCTTTATCGTTTTCGTCTTCCTTGAATTTTTTTTTCGTTTTCTTCTTCTTAATTTCTTCGTTTTATTCTTCTGATGCCTCATCTTCATCGTTTTCTTATATCGTCTTTGTATTCTCCCGCTTCTTATTCTTCCACATCTTCTACTTCTTGTTTGTGTTCTTCTTCTTCCTTTTATTATATCAATTTTTTTGATTCATTAGTTGTCCTTCCTTCTCGGTATTTAATTTTTTGATTTGCATCGAGTTTCATTTGTTTGTGTTTTGTATCTTCTCGGTATTCAAAAGGTAGTCATTAGTTGTATACATTAAGTTTATTGATTATTTTCATTCTTCTTTCTCCCTAGCCGGAACTCTCTCCCTATTTTGCTGGAACTCTCTCCGAAATATCATGTTTCAGTTCTTATCTATCTCGCAAGCGTGGGCACATAACTATGGTATCAAAACGTAGGTAAACAATCCCTTTGGTAGTTTTGATATCATGTTAAGTTTCATCTCTAAAGTAGTCATTAGTTGTATACATTAAGTTTATGGATTGTTTTAACTCTTCATTCTTCCTAGCCGGAAATATGTTCCTGTTTTGCCAGAATTGATATCATGCTTATAATCTATAGGTAACGTGGTATGAAAAGTTTACTGCTGAAATAATATGTTTGTAGGAACATCGTTTTCTAGCCCTACTGATTCCACAAGACCAACATAAGTCGAATATCATAAATCGTGCATAACATTAATGAATAATATCTACTTTAAAGCAATGAAAGAAGTATAAAGCATTAAGAGTCAACAACAAAGACACAATGGCTAAGCCAATAATTTGCACACCAAAAAACTCTCTCCGAGACAGAACATGTTTCGTGTATTAAACATGGAAATAAACAGAGAGAGTTATACGACTCCAAGTCTGATTGATCACATCGAAACAAACAGAACAAAGATAAAGATAGAGAAGATTCTCAAGAACACAAATATCCAAAACATCTAGTGATTAAACTAAACTCACAGTTCATCAGCATTTGGGTGATAAATCCAACAAATGGCGATTTATAAGAATAAGCATCCACATGCTCNCCACCACCCCCCCCCCCCCCCCCCCCCCCCCACCCAAATAAGAACACCAAAGATAATATTGTTTTTCAAAACTTTCCAGGATATGAACAAAATCTCAGAAATCATCAATAATTGGAAAACCCTATCATTATTCAAAAGCAGCAGAATCAAAATCAGAATCAAAACGCAGAAGAACCAATGTTTGATTAAAAGGAAAAATTAATCAAAAGACATTCAAAAATCGATGAGATCACCTAATGGTCATAGCTCCTGGTATCTTGGTCTCGAGAAGTTTTTGTGTATAAGAAATAAAACTTACGTACAAATGTAAACATTATGTGAAAAAGCAAAATAATAGTGGCAATGAATCCTTACTTTCAAAGTTTAATTGCCGATCAGTGTCGACCTGTCGGAAATCGTATTTGCGTCTTGCTATAGGATCTTTGAGTTTCCAGATTAGGACGATCTCGAAGCTTTTCGATATTCAGTTTGAAAAAATCAGAAGATTTCCATAACCATTGGTGCCCAATCGTTGCTCTTTGTTCCTCCCATGTTTTGTTCATTTCCATAACCATTGATGCCCAATCGTTGCTCTATGTTCCTCCAGCTCCAGCTTGAACTTATTAAAACAAACCCTGAAGCTTTTCAATATGAACTCAGAGACTGAAAACAACACACATATTGACTCTCAGGATCATTCTATGCAGATAATAAAGCCTCAAGTTCTTTCTCTTCGAAACCCTTCTCATGTCCATCAATGCCTTAAAACTTTCCTGCAGCAGAAAAAATAATAATCGTGTTTTAGCAACAAATGTGATTACAGTCTGTATTACTATGAAGTCAGATTAGCAACTCTGAGAATAGGCGGTTTTAAACTACAAACCGAAACACCTAGATTTTGAGAAATGAGTGGAAAGTCCCACCGATTCTAACTCTAAATCGTTCTCCTCTTTAGCGAATTTTAACATGTCAACGTGTTCAAGCAATTCTCCCTCAAAAGTCATAACTCCTTTCATTTTCCATGCGAGCGAGCCGGCTTATTCTACCAGCATGATTTGGATCATCCCATAGATCAGGCTTATTCAGCTCCGCGGATAACACTTTCAGCTTCACCATAAGTTTCTTATAAGTTTATAAGTTTCAATGGGAAGCTTATAAGTTTCAATATTTTTTTTACTCTGCAACTGTCTCTTGATGACTTGAATAGATTGTGCAACTGCTGCAGCGTGGCTCTTCCAATCACTCTCGTTCTCATATAAGATCGGCCATAAATTAGCTATGATTCGTTCCACCGTAAGTCCGTCGCAGCCACATATACAGCCTCTGAGCTCAATGGTCTAACCGTGGAGACGAATCTGCTCCCAAAGTAAGCGAGATTACCGAATTTCTGATTCAGATGAGAAATTTTTCCAAATTCGAATCCTAACGATGTGATTCAGGGCTTAAGTCGTTTGCTATGGCTACACTAACCATCACTACTGCATCTCATGTAACATTTATCAACCCGTAAGGAACTTCACAAAAGCAAGCTCTTAAGATTCCCAGAAACTCTCGACGAAATCGGATAACTCAAGCTTCGAAGCCGATCAAACCAGAATCTCACGGAGATGAAGAATGAGAAGAAGAAGGACGAATTTCCCAAAAGCTGTTTCTCAATTTCTACGGATTCTTCAACCAGTGATTTAAGAGATGATCGATGGTTACATGAACCCATGCAATAAAGCTAGCATCTCTATCCGATTCCAGATCTTCGAAGATCCAATCAAACCAAAATGTATTCGATCAGGTTTTCCAAGTGCCAAAGCCATGCTTTATAACATCAAACTCAAGTAATTCAGATTCGATCCAACGAAATCGAGATCAAAATCGCGAAAAGGTTTCAAAACAAAAACACGGTATAGACCCGATGCATAAACGATAAAGAAGCCAAAACTCATCCATCGAAGCCATGACCACACCGTTATTAGAATCGATAGTTTCACCTGATTTCAAAGCTCCAAAGCAAAAAAAAACATTAATATTCAACCGAGAGATCTCTGCGAGTTTATAAGCTGCTAGGGTTCCACCTAATAGTCTAATATCCACCGAATTGTTTTTCTACTATATATATTAATATATACATTAATATAAACCGAGCTTTTACTATATATGATAAGCACAAATATTAGATATGATTTTTGTACATTTATTTAATATATGATAATATATGTACATTTTTTTTTAGTATATATTTCTCAATCGGTTATTTTAATATATGTGGGACTATATAAACCGGAAACATAATCGAGAATATATGTGAGATTATATAAACCGGAAACAGAATCAAAAATTTAATTAAACTTAAACTAAACCAAATAAAAGGGTATTTAAGACTTTTTGAGAAGGGACAAGAGAATAATTAGCCACGCTGAGAATGAATGAGAGAGTTCTATCCCTAAATCTCACTTTGCTTATATTATATATGATTTCATGTAATAACTTACAAAACAAAGTTCATTTTTTAAAATGTCTTCTTAAATAATATTATAGAGATTGATAATCTTTATAGAAATTGATATTAACAAAAAAAATAAAAGGTTAATGGTTATATCGAGAACAACAGCGCTCACGGTGGCAATTCCGGTCCAAAGGTATTTGAAGTAGACTCGTCTGAGTGTGGCTATCGACAAGTTGTGATAGGTCTTTGTATTTTTTTGTTTTTTTGATTAAAAGGTTAAAATTTATCAATTAAATATGAGAGAAACCAATGTCCACATTACGTATTGATAATCAATCAACTATAGCTCGGGCAGTCGGTAATCTCTATCCTGATAAATCTTGGCATTTTGATGTCAAGTGGAATAATCACAATAGATTACATGATAACATGCGGATAATAAAACAAAACTCTATGGTTCTAGAGGGTTATATAGCTTATTAAAAAAAGAAGCGTCATTTCTTCACCAAACATATTAATTTCATTGGATATATTACACAAGTGGGTCTAAATGTTTTTAATTTAATTAATTACACAGACATGCAATTTTTTTGTACTGAAGCTTAAAACCAGCCAGAATGATCATAGGAGACTCGCTCGAACCCTAGCTCCTCTCTCTCTCTCTCTATCTCTCTCCCGTCGCTTCTTTTCCTTTCGTTGTCTCTGGGGTTTCAGATTCGACGATAAACGAGGTCGGTGATTCTGATTTAACCGTGTCAATCTCTCCGAATGCTTATCTGATGTTTACGTTGTAGATCGGAGACGTAACTGCGATTTTGTTTTCCCAAATTGGAATCTGATTTGATTTTTTGTTTTTTGTTTTTAGGTTGAAGAATAATAATCAATAAATACGAGATGATGCTCAACATGGCGATGCAGAAGGAAACGTTTGTGTGGTGGGACATCAACAGCTGTCCGATTCCCGATGGTTTTGATCCTTGTCTGGTCGGTCCGAGGATAGAATCGGCGCTGAGGAAATCAGGCTACTCTGGTCGTGTCAGCATCGCTGCCGTTGGCAACCTAAGAGAGGGAGAGGGCCCTGGTGAAGACGTCCTGCGAAAGCTTTCTTCCAGTGGAATCTCTCTTACACATGCCACTGGTTAATCTTCTTTCATCTCTTTCTATAATTTTTTAGTACAAGTACAAATGGATTTCTTTAGTTAGGGTTTAGGTTCAACGTTGCTTTCCTTTACTGAAACAGAACCTACATCGGTGTTGTATGACTGGACCTGGCGGAATGGGAGGAATCCATCTCTGGCTACTGTAATGCTCATATTCGGTGGTCCTAAGGAACTGGAACTGCTAGCTAATACAATTCGCTCCCGAGGAGTTGCCGGATACAGAATTCTTCTGGCATATCATCAACGAGAGCCAGCCTGGCGCTGCAAAAGCTTTCTGCTTACTGTTCGTAAAGAGTGGCTCTGGGATAGCTTACTGTCAGGTGTTTGTTTGTCCTTTCTCTCTCTCTCTCGTTGAAATATATAACCAGCAAAGCTGTTTCTGAACTAGTTAGTTTTTTTTCTGCAGATGATATGGATTCAGGGTCTGCGGATAATAAGCACAAGACAACAAGGCTTGTGCTTCAGGACAAGTACACTGAAAGGGGTGAATCTCCCTGGTATTGCAGAGTATGCGGTTTTGCTGGCCGAAGCTTTGAGCATTTCAGCATGCATCTCAAGACTGAAAAACATGCATACAATGTACGCATCTCTCTCTGCTTCTAAATATTGTATCAATACATTTTTCATTTGATGTCGTCTTACCACATGTTTCCCCTGATGTGCATTTGGTTGTCAAGCAGGAGTGGGACTTGTGGGCTAGTAGTAAAAATGTGGATCGTACTAACCCTGATAACTTGGTATGGGGTCGATCAAAGGCAAGTTTTAAATCTCTCTCAAGTTGAGATTTCTCATTTTTGGAATCTACAATTGCGTTCAACTAGACCCCTTTCACAACTTACCTTATTGTCATCTGGTTGTCAAGCAGGAGTGGGACCTTCTCAATCATCAAGACATGATGCGTCGTGCATTGATTTGTCGTCCTTATAAGCCTCTAGATACTACCGTGGTGGGGAGTCGATCAGAGGCAAGTTTTTGAGATTCCTATTTTTTTTTGGAGTTTACCATTGAGTTCAACTAGACCCCAGATGTGGAGTAGATAGCATGGTTTTGGATTTACTGACTTTGGTTGATGCTAAAACATTGCAGGAAAATTGCATCAAGAGGAAGGCTAGAGTAGAGGACGGACCCCGAATGCTCATCTAGAGGAGGGCTGTGAAACCAGATGAAGAAGAGTACATGGCTCATGAGGCGTTTGTTTTTCTCCAAGGCATTTCATATGGTTAATGGGTTTGTTCTACTTCTTGCGGGAATTGTTGTGTTACTTATGCTGATTTTCTAGTCTCGTTTTTAATTTTAAGTTAATCCTTTTTTTTAATCAACATCCGGACTACGCGCGGATCCAAAACCTAGAGACATATCTGCGTCTTACTATATGTATCAGCTGACAAATTTTCCGATTCCCATAACTCTGTAGCTACATCCCCATTGGATCTTGTGAGAAGAAGAATGCAAGTAGAAGGAGCTGGTGGAAGAGTGAAAGTGTACAACACGGGGCTCTTAGGAACATTCAAACACATATTCAAGACAGAAGGCATCAGAGGGCTTACAGAGGATTATTGCCTGAGTATTATTACAAAGTGGTTCCTGGCGTTGGCATCACCTTCATGATATACGAAGCTTTGAAAATGCTCTTTATCTCCTCCTGCCCCTTATACTTAGGAAAATTTAGTGCTTTATCTGCTTCATTAGGAGAAGAAAAGAACAAAAAAAAAATTTGTTTCCTTTGCCCATCTTTTCAAACTCTTTGGTAGTAATTGTTTCTTGATCTAATTTTACACTCGTATGATAATTAGCTACGTTAAGTGTTGGTTTTTCTTTATGCTGCGTTTGTGTATTTGTAAGATCATTTCAACATGGAATGAGATGTGGTACAACGTTTTTGTTAACTTCAAAGAAAAGATTTTACTCAAGGAAATCGTGAAACTTTGTCGAGCATTACATTCAAAGAGATCTTGAAAAATTGTAAGATTTAACCCAATTCTATTTTGGACCATTACTCAAGGTTTGTAAGAAACTTTGTCGAGCATTACTCAAGGTTTATATCTAACTGGAGTAAACTTAACTTCAGTCTCTTACCCTTGTACTCTCAGTCTCTCACACTAACTAGGACCAAAGATTTAACCACCGTGGTTTAATAACCAACTAGAGTTAAGTTATCTTCAGTCTCTTAAAAGACCAGAATAACGGAAAAAAATTGAGATCCTCCACAAAAGTTTCTCTTTTGCCGGCGAAGTAACTATTCTCTCTCCCGTCGCTCATTTTTCTTAACTTTGTTTCATTTGAGGTTTCGTCATTTAAGGTTTTTTTGTTGATTCGAAGCTTGCGATTTAGCCAAAAAAAACAAAAAAAGGAACTGAAAAAACCCAGTTTTCCGGCGAGGGTTTTTCCCACCTTTTTCTTTGTTTTTATTGTCTGTCGTTTTTTTTTTGGATTTCGTCATTTTTGTTCACTTCTATTTACAAAACTCAATGTTAAAGTTTTCAACTTGCGATTTAGCCCCAAACAAAAAAAATGAGGAGGTTCGCCGGAGCTTGGTGGTTGTTGATCCACGAATTGATCTCGGCTCTCAGCTGTTCGTCACCTTTTCTTTTTTAAGGTTTTTTTGTTGATTTCGATTTACAAAACTCAGTGTTAAAGTCGGAAGCTTGCGATTTAGCAAAAATATATTAAAAAGGAAACTGAGAAAAATCTAGTTTTCCGGCGAGGGACTTTTTCATTTTTTTTGGTCTTGTCGTGATTTTTTTTTAAAGTTTTGTGTGTTTCTGATTAAAACCCAGAAAAATAACAATTTTTTTGTGTGTGTGATGTAGCATGGTGAGGATTAAGACCCTCGTCGCTTGGGATATGGAGAACACAAAGGTACCGCTTGATCTTGATGCGATGACGGTGAGGTACAACATTTTGGGTTTCTTAAAGACACTAGGCATCAATGGTGAACTGACGATAATCGGAGTGGCATGCAAGGGACATTTTGCGAAGGAGATGTTGGAGGAGTTGAAATCCAACGGAGTGAAATACGTTGAGGTGGAGTCGCAGGCGAAACAGGTTTGCGTTCTCAAGATTTTGGTTCAAGATATTGGGTTTTAGGGATACCCTCTAGTAGTATTTGTTTCCTTTGTTTGTTTAGGCAGCTGACGAACAGCTGAGAGCCGAGATCAATTCGTGGATCAACAACCACCAAGTTCCGGCGAACCTCCTCGTTTCCGGTGATGGGGGATTTCGTGAGGATAAAATAACAACTGATTTTATTAATCCGTTGCACAAATTTTGCACAAATTTAGCGGGACAGGTCAAAACGGGCCAAACAAAATTAATCTGTGCTGGGCAGGTTTGACTCGCTTGACATGCTTAACTACTGAACTAAGACAATCTCCAACTCTCACTCCAAAATAGAGTTTAAAACAAAATTTTCTCTAATCCCACTCCATCTCTCACTTCAACATTGAGTAATTAATAGGATTACTCTAAATATGAAATAACAAATATGTTTCCTTTGTTTTTTTATTTATTACTAGAGTATGATCCGCGCTACGCGCGAACGTTGTAAACAATTTTTCTAAACAGATTTTGATTGTCTAATGTTATTTTATTTTTTGAATGTGGTAGTTAATTGAATTGTCTCTATCAGCTTAAAATATGTGTATTTTTTCATTTTGGTTTATTTTCATAATTTCTTAAATTTATGATCTTATATGTATTTGTTTAGTGGATATTACACATTTTTACTTATTTTTTTTCATTTGTTGGTCAATTTCATGCAATTAGTTGGTTTTTTCTAAGGGAAGATCTTAACAATTAAAGTTTTCTTTGCCTAATTTTTTTGTTTTCTTTTTTTTTTTCATCTAAAACCTATTTGTTGAAGCCCTTGTAGAATATGTTTTCTTTTAATATTAAGAAATTTAGAAATTTGGGCTACTTTTAAAAAAATTGGTTTTGAGATAATTTTTTTAAAAA
>PKML01059453.1:85414-96468 GCA_002933935.1 Eutrema yunnanense | reverse complement strand
TTTTTTTTATCTATTTTTACCTAAAACCAAATACTAATAAAATGTTCAGAATTTACTATTATTCATCTTCGATGATCCAGTGTTGCTGACTACAAAATGAATCTAATTTTATTTGAAAAATGATTTAATTTCTATCACTAATTTACTATCAAAGTCATGTAGATGTATGAGTTAATGAGAACATTTGAGATAATATGGGCCGATTTGGGAAAGTATAAGAAATATGGGGTCAAGCGTCGATCTAAACATTTTGAGAGAAAGAAAGAGAGAGAGACTTCTTGTGAATATGATTATCTTGTAAAAAAACATTACTCACTCCTCTAAAACCTTCGACTTCTATGATATCTCCCCTCATCGCCGGTGAGATTTCACTTTCAATTTCAATCACAAAGGGTGTGATCCGCGCGGACGTGGTAAACAAATTTTTAATCTAATAGTATTTTATTTTATTTGGTCTCGTAATTAATTTAATTATCTCTATCAGCTTAAGATCTGTGTATTTGTTTTTTATCTTTAATTTATGATCATCTATGTTTTATTTATTGGATGATACACATTTTTACCTATTTTTTTCTTTGGTGATCAATTTTAGGGGTGAGCGTTCGGATCTTCGGATCTGGTTCGGGTCGGGTATTTTGGGTATTTCGGGTTTAGAGATTTAGGTACCGATCGGGTATTTTAAAAATTCGGATCGGGTTCGGTTCGGGATCGGATCGGGTATTTATTTTAAGATCCGGATTTTTTTGGATATGTTCGGATCCGGATCCGAAAGTATCCAAAAGTATCCACAATACCCGAATAATCCGAAATCAGAGACAAAACACAAAACATGAATATTCATTTCACTAAAACCAATATACTTTCAAACCAAAATACCCAAAAATTTCAAAAAAAGAAACAAAATAGGTGTATTCGATAAACACATTATATTGAAAATATACCTAAAATATTTGAAATACCCAAAAATAATAAATATATTTGGGTTTACAGTTGTAATTTTGGATATTTGAGTTATATCAAGTCTAAATATAATTAATATATTTGGGTATATAATTACATTTAGGGTATTTCGGGTACCCATTCGGTTCTCGGTTCGGATTTGGTTCTTCGGGTATAGGAATTTAGGATCCGATCGGGTATTTTAAAAATTCGGATCGGGAATTTTTGGGTCCGGATAATTTTCCCAGCCCTAATCAATTTTATGCAATTAGTTGTGTTTTTTAAAAGGAAGATATTTACATTTTAAAGTTACATAATAATTTTTTTTATTTTGTTTCATGTGAAATTATTTTTGGAGTGTTTCATGTATGATTTTAACCCTATTTATGTGTGCAATATGTTTTAGATTCCTAAGTCTATTTTTTTTTTTTTTTTTGAAAACGATTTCCATATATAACTGGAGAGAAAGATAAAAATTTAGCCAACATATATGACTATTTATAAGGGGTAAGCCCATTACAACAATAATATAATTAACAATTGATCAACTTTTGTTGATTTTAAATCTATTCATGGATTGCATGTCACACAAATTCAGATTTAACCGTTTAAAATTTGCTTATTCAGGACAATGTGTTAGATTATGTATTTTGATAAAATAATGAATTTAATTACAGCAATAATGAAAATTTAGCCAACACATAAGGTTATTGATAATGGGTAAGTCCGGTGAGATTCAACTTTATATAAGAAAAAAGTGTGTGACCCGCGAGTTTTTTTATTTTTTTTTATTTTTATAATTGTTTAACTTTGTAACTATAATAAAGTGTGTAATATATTAGTAAAACTCAAATTTTTAAATCTATTATTCTTTCAATAAATTTTGTTGATTTTTTAAGTTTTCATGATATAAATATGAAAATGACCTTTCAAATTCCTTGCATAATTTAATAAAATATATAGTTAATATGTATATCAAAATTTTAACTAATTAAATTACGAAAATTAAATATCAGTATGATGTGGCATACATGTGTAAAATTATTTGTCTTGTTTTAGTAAATGTTTGGGCTTCTTCTTGTGGTTTTTTTTTGGATTTGTTGTGGGCCTACGAAAACTAAAACAGAGAAAGTGAGATTACATAAATCGTAGTTATCTTGTCTAGAGTTTTGGCGGCTGCAGTCTCCGCAAGGCTTTGAGCGTTCTTGTAGAGTTTGAATTAGAGAGTGATATTCTGTATGGGGTGATTACATGGAGAGTTACCTTGAAAGGTTTGGGGGCGTCTTGCTTTGGAGGAGGCGTACCTTGAAAGGTTTTTTTTTTCATTTTGAGCAAGAGGCGTAGCTTAAAGGAAATTTTATTGTGTTCTTTATTTTTTTTATTAGTTTTTTTATCATGCTGAATTGTGGTGACCGCTGAGTTGGCAGATGATGTGTCTTTACCAAAAGAGAGAAAAAGTTTCTTTATATATATAGATTTTATTTTGGAGTAAAAAGTTGAGTAGGGTTTGAGTAAAACCCAATTCTATTTTGGAATTACTGTAAAATGGAGGAAAAAAAATGGAGAAAATGGGTTTCTACCTACATTATGAGTCTAAAATTCGTTATTTTTGTGTGTTCTAGTTTTTGTATTTTCGCATGTGTTGTATGGTTGCACAAAAAATAGTTTGAAAAGAAAAACATTTTACAAATAAGTAGAGCTAAACTAATAAATAAAAAATATCTAAACGGATTTATTGGTAATTATGAGTTGAAATTCGAATTCCACATTTTTCTCATATATAAAAATCTTCTTTTTGTTTGGGTCCAAAATATATAAATATTATTTAGCTACAATTTTATTAGAAATGACTTATTTATAAATAAGAAACACAAAATGTGACATTCTTGTAATTTAAGTATACACAAAAAGTAAAAAAAAAAAAAAAATCACTATCAAGGTCCACAATGTGATCTGGGAGGTGTGGTGGGACAGAACCAAACTGTCTTTTGTCAGTAACAGCTCATTGTTCTCTGTACCTTCTTTTTAACTCATCACTTGCTAAAATCTTTATTCAAGTTTTTTTTGTCAACACACTTGCTAAATCTAAATCTTAATTACAAAATATTATTTTTGCGTAAACTGTCTTTTTCCCAATCTTTTTTTTTTGTGTGGGTATTATCTTACTTCGACTCGATAAAGCAAATCTTCAAATCTTTTGCTTAACTAATCCATATATAATCCATTTCTATTATCATTTTTTTCGTAAACATTAGTCATTTTTCTACCATGTAGCCTTTGCCCCATGTTATCTGTTTTTCAATAAAGCAATATACCCTATATTTTCTTAGATCTAGATTTTACTTTATGCCTATTCAATGCGGTACCTAATTTTTCGATTATTATATTAGATTTATCCGCTATTTACAATTTGTTT
The DNA here is from genome assembly GCA_002933935.1 of Eutrema yunnanense. Lineage (NCBI taxonomy): Eukaryota > Viridiplantae > Streptophyta > Magnoliopsida > Brassicales > Brassicaceae > Eutrema > Eutrema yunnanense. Next base: position 93,113 of record PKML01059453.1, on the reverse strand, counting down.
TTTGACAGCACTGTTATTTATACAAACAAAAAGTATTTTAGATATTTTAACGTATTAATCTCTTAAAAAAATTAAATATTTGTTTATAAATAACATTTTCTAATTTTACTCTATCATTTAAAGTCAAATAAACGATACGAAGGTGGTATGGAAACTTGGTTCGATTCGAGATGATTTAGAGATTTTTTTTTTCTTTTTTTGGCCTCTTTTATTATGTCCGTAGGAAAAACTCCACAATTACTCTCTAACTGGTGTAACATTCGTTGTAAAAATAGTTTTTTTTTTGTTTAAATAAATTTGACATTTAATTCAAAAAAAAAAAGTCAAATAAATAAACCAATAGTTGTGCACAAAAAGAAAAAAAAAACAACTAGTATTCGATGTTAGAAATAAAAAGTTTGCCATTTTTTTTTCTAATCTATGTCAAATTTTGAAAACATCAACTTTATAAAACATAAAGGGTATTTGTTTAACGAATAAAGTATAAATTTCGATATAAACAATTGGAACCTTAGGTATTAGAAGCACACATTATATTTAGTCTTGACCTTGAACAACTACATTAGTTATTAATCATCCTCAAGTTCGGACAATTTTATTATATAAAGTTGAGTGCGCTCAACGTGAACCTAACACATATGATAATTATAATTCACTAGATCGTTACATGTATTATTGTTAATTTAAATTGTGACATCTGTCAATGTAATAATATAAACTTTCATATTCTAGATTTTTTTTTTTAAATAATGTTTTTTAAAATGCAAATTACTAAAATAGAAAAAAGTAAATTAAGAGAAAAAACAAAAACTACAACATAATAGAAATTATGTTTTTGGAACCATATCATTTATTTAGTTTATCATGTTTATAGATAATAATGATCAATTTTTAATTTCTTAAATGTGAATCCTATAACATAATTTGTGGATAACTTAAAGAGATTTTAATTTAGAATATAATTATACAAATCTTAATTACACAAATTATCAATTTAAAAATATAAATATTTTATTATTTTTCTGCGTATCGTGATCTAATTTAGTACTCCAAACCTAATTAAATAATAAATTATATTATATATTATAAGTATTAGGTATTAACCAACACCGAACCTAATTAAATAATAAATACACTAGAAAATTTGGGCTAGTATTATGATCATTCATTCATATGATATTATATACAAAGGAAGTAATAAAAACGATTTGAAAAAAGAACATGTTATTATTTTAGATATTAAAAGAGATTTTTATTTTAGATTTTTGTAGTCCGACAAGAGAGTGTGAGCTTCACTCTTCCTCCCATGGCAGATTTCATCTGATTTCTACTTGGTTCTCATCTCCATTAGCAAAATCAATCAAAACCCATCTCGATTCACGATTAAATTTCATCAAAGTAAGATTCTTTCTTCCTTCATTCTTCATAAATCCCTACAAAAAAAAATCCTTCTTTCGATTCTGATTTCAGTTAGGTTTTTCAATTTCTCTTCACACAATGAATCTCACAACTTCCAGTTTCTGGATTATTTGGTTCTTCATCTTCCTCATTACTTTACCGAATTTCTCGTCCTCGAAGCCAATGAATTGCTCCGACACATCTCGTCTCTGTACTTCCTTCCTCGGTTTCAAACCGAACCAAAACCAATCCTTTTCCGTAATCCCAAGCATGTTCGACGTATTACCGGCGGACATAACCGCCGATGTAGCCGGAGACGCCAACGGTTACATCTACGTGAGGAAGAATTGTTCTTGTCTCAGCACGACTCCTCATCAATACGCAACAAACACGACATTCACAGTCAGACAAAACCGTGGCTTCGTCAACGAAGCTGTGGTCTCTGCTTACTCTGGTCTCGCGTTTCCATCGAACAATACTAGAGAAGCTCGTCCCGGCTCGGTGGTATCTGTGCAGCTTCTCTGTGGATGCTCTAGTGGTCTCTGGAACTACCTTATGAGTTACGTGGCGGTCTCTGGAGACAGTGTTCAATCGCTCTCGAGCCGATTCGGTGTTAGTATGGATCGAATCGAGGAAGTTAACGGAATCTCGAATCCTGATAATATCACAACCGGAGATGTCATTTACATCCCGCTCGATTCCGGTAAAGAATCTTCCATTTTGAGAAATTAGGGTTTTAAGATAGCAATTTGATGTCTTGGTTTTGTTGTTGTCAAGTACCTGGAGAGCCTTATGAGACGAAGAAGATAAACCCTCCTGCTCCTTCTCCTGCGCCTGCATTAACCAATAGCAATGTCTCAGGTTTTGATTTATGTTTCTCTTTGTCTTAATCTGAAATCTCAGGTTTCCATTTTTAGTATCATGAAGCTCACATTTAGATGTCTATCTATATATGTTTTCCAATTTTGGAAAAGCTGACCAGGTGAATCACACTGCAAAGGGTGGTCATGTGCCTTATATATGGATTGTTGGTGGTCTTGGAGTTGTGCTTGCGCTTCTTGTGATGTGTATACTTGTATGTATCTGTTTGAGATCATCTAGTTGTAGTTCTAGTGATGAAGATAGTGGTGGACACAACTTCCAAATCCTTAGGAAGTCCGGTTTCTTTTGCGGTTCTGGTCGGTATAACTGCTGCAGATCTGGGGATTTTAGACAAACCAACGGTGAAACTCAGAGCCATCACCAAGTTGTTGCTATTCCTAAAGGTATGGTTTTTGGTTTCATCATCTGTGGTTTCTCCTTAAAAGGACTTTTCTTTTCAACGGTTTTTTTTGTTTTGTGTATTAGCTCTTGGTGACGGAATGTTTGAGATAGAGAAGCCTATGGTGTTTACTTATGAAGAAATCCGTGCAGCTACGGATGGGTTTTCTGATTCTAATCTTCTTGGTCATGGAAATTATGGTTCAGTATACTTTGGTCTCCTTAGAGAACAGGTTTGTGCTTTAAGTCACACCTTCATTTGCGAGTTTGAGTCGTCGTGATGGCTTTATTCGTTGTAATATGTGATTAAACTTATCACAGGAAGTTGCTGTAAAAAGGATGACTGCTACTAAAACTAAAGAGTTTGCAGCAGAGATGAAAGTTCTTTGCAAAGTTCATCATTCCAATCTGGTAATTCCCGTTGTGTGTAATCTTCTGTATGCGTCTAAAGCATTCAAGATTATGACTCTTGGGTTTGCTTTTATTCTTGTCAAAGGTAGAGTTGATTGGTTATGCTGCAACCAATGACGAGCTTTTCGTAGTGTATGAATATGTCCAGAAAGGAATGCTGAAAAGCCATTTGCATGATCCTCAGAGCAAAGGTAAAGGAGACTAGTACCGACAAGACATAACGAGAAGTTGTTGATGATGATGATAATGATATATTTCTTGATGTTCTTGAAGGCAATACCCCACTGTCTTGGATAATGAGGAATCAGATTGCACTTGACGCAGCAAGAGGCTTAGAATATATTCATGAACATACTAAAACTCATTATGTTCATAGAGATATCAAGACGAGCAATATTTTGCTCGATGAGGCATTCAGGGCTAAGGTCTGAGTCCTCAACTTATGAAACCCATTACATGTTATGATTCTTATGCAGGACGATTGAGTTGATCTTTATCTTTGCACGTGTCTAGATATCGGATTTTGGACTTGCGAAACTTGTTGAGAAAACTGGAGAGGGAGAAATTTCTGTTACGAAAGTTGTTGGTACATATGGTTATCTCGCACCAGAGTAAGCACTTGAAAACCTGAAGCTACATCTAGTTTTCATACAAGAACACTTCAGGGAATTTTTATCTGCGCCTTTTCTGTCAATTCCTCTGCAGATATCTAAGTGACGGTCATGCTACTTCGAAAAGTGATGTTTATGCCTTTGGTGTTGTTCTTTTTGAGATTATCTCTGGAAGAGAAGCTGTTATAAGAACGGAGGCAATGGGAACAAAGAATCCAGAAAGACGTCCATTGGCATCTATTGTAAGCTCTTGGAGTTTACACATATTGAACCATTACACTTCTTTGATGAAAAATTCATTCGCAAGGCCCTTTTCTTTTGCTTTCTTTTACCATTGCAGATGTTAACAGCTCTTAAGAACTCACCAGACTCTATGAACATGTCGAGTTTGAAGGAGTTTGTCGATCCCAACATGATGGATTTATACCCACACGACTGTTTATTCAAGGTAAACTAAGAAACGAATGCTTAGTAGATGGAAAAATGTAGTAACCATTTGACTTTTTTAATTGTGAATGAATTATTTTTGTGGACAGATTGCTATGTTGGCGAAGCAATGCGTAGATGATGATCCAATTCTTAGACCAAACATGAAGCAAGTGGTTATATCGCTCTCGCAGATACTCTTGTCTTCCATTGAATGGGAGGCAACTCTTGCTGGAAACAGCCAAGTTTTTAGTGGTCTTGTCCAAGGAAGATAAAATTTAAAACAATGAAACCTTAAAGAGTTAAGACCCTAGTTTCTCGTCCTTTTATTGATTATTCGTCATTGCCTAGAAGCTTAGGTTGTCTAGAGAAATGATCAATCACAGTCCAGCTAAGTAGTTAGTTACAGAGACAAATCTTTAAATCTTTATCTTTGTCTGTCTATGTATGATTATACTTTTGGAGAATCAATGAAGAGATGTATGAGTTTATATGTTTGATATGTTGCAATATTACAAACAAAACGACACTTTATTTACTTACAATAGATTGATGATGATACATGGAACAAAACCATATATTTACACATGGTTTTTGGACAATCAATACTTTGTAACACTTGGACGCTTCTCCTTACCCGTGTTAGATGCAGAAGCTAAAACCATGGCTGCAAATGAAAGGATTTGCTTGATGTTGGTCCATGTTTTGTCATTATTTGATGATGTTTTAGTCAAATTTTTTGATGATGTTTTAGTCAAAATTAATGGATCAGTCTTCTTCTTGTACATGGGTTCGTTCAGTTCTGTAAGTTTGAATGTGAAATATAGTTCTTTTCAATATGAAATTCAGTTCGTCCAAAAAAATAATAAAATATAGTTCTTTTCAATTCAACCAAAAAAAAAAAAAAAAAACCAATGAATCATAATGTATTCAACTCTTTCCGTGTAGAATAGTACTCAATAGTTGGCATTAATTAAGGTTGAAGTCAAAATCAAGAAAAAATTGACTATGACACTACAATAAAACTTCTATCAATTAATATTTAATAACTTAATAAATTTTACCCATTTTGAGTTAGATGAATGTAAAAATTTTAACAAAATTCGATAAAAACATTTTTAGATACAATATATAAATTTATGCACATATAACGAAGATAATATACTAAGGTCATGTTCGTTTCGTAGTCGATGGCGATAGCGATCAATGATCAACAATATGTTTTATTGTTCGTTTTGTAGTCGCCAACGACCAGCGGTTAGCGACAGTGATAAAATTTTGTTCGTTTCGTAGTCGCTGGCGATAGACAACTTTCAACGATTAAGGACTAAAAATATAGTTATTTTCAATATAAAATTCAGTTCGTCCAAAAAAAAAAATAGTTCTTTTCAATTCAACCAAATATAAAAAAAACCAATGACTCAATGATCAATATCTCCTTGATTTTTGTTTTTTTGGTGTATAATGTATTCAACTCTTTTTGTGTAGAATAGTACTCAATAGTTGGCATTAATTAAGGTTGAAGTCAAACTCAAGAAAAAAATTGACTCTGAAACTACAATATAAATTAATATTTGATAAATTATTAAATTATACCGATTTTGAGTTAGGACAATGTAAAAAATTTAACAAAATTTGATAAAAAACTTTTTTAGATACAATATATAAATTTATACACATATAACTAAGATAATATACTAAGTTCATGTTCGTTTCACAGTTGATGGCGATAGCGATCAGCGACAGCGACTAGTGATCAATAATATGTTTTGTTGTTCGTTTCGTAGTCGCCAACGACCATCGATTAGCGGCATCGATAAAATTTTGTTAGTTTTGTAGTCGGTGGCTATAGCGATTAGCGACTAAAAATATAGTTCTTTTCAATATGAAATTCAGTTCGTCCAAACTAGGTATGGGCGTTCGGGTCGGATTTTTTGGATTTAGTCTCAGAGATCCCGTTCGGGTATTTAAAACCATCGAGTCTGGTTTGGTTCAGGACTTATCGGGTTCGGTTCGGGTTTAGTAAACTGATTAGAATCCGCCTTTACCCGGATAACATTTTGGATCCAGTTACATCGGATATTTTGTAATCGAAGTAACTATGGGTGCGGTGCGGGTATTTTTCGGGTATTTCAAGTAAGTTCAGGTGTGTTCGGATATTTTTACCCATAATATGATCAAAACCCGAAATAGTTCAAACGTAATTCAATAAGATCGATTATATAAAAAAAAAACCTTCGACTTTACCCATAAGTTCGGATTTATTCGGGTTTAGTTTGGATTTCGAGTTATATCCGAACCCGACCCGATATCTGATATATTAAGTGGTAAGCCCTATTCGGGTATTTTAGAGGATCCGAACCCTATCTGAAAGACGAGATAATTAATTTTTATGCGTAACTGCCAAATGTAGTATAGTCAAGACTGATTGTAGTATCGTGTTCATGGGCGGATCTAAGTATAAGGTAGTGGGGTCAACNGACCCGCAAACCCAGGACGGGTCAACCCGCCAAACCCAACTTCCCGCACGGGTCAAGCCCGCGAGGCCCGCTAGTTTTTGGACAAATTTTTTTGTGTCCAGGCCCGCCCCGCGATGGGCTTACTTGGGCCGAACCCGCGGGTCAAAGCCCAAATTGACATCTCTACTATTTAATTAGTTAAATTAACTAAATTCTTTTATATGCCTCCACTGTTCAGTTACAAATGCCCCCACAACATTTATTTTTCTAATTTTTACTTCCTTTTTCTCCCAAAAATTTAAGTTTTTACTTAATTTTTCATTTAATACTACATTCTTTCCTTAAAATTTTTAAACCAGTTTTCGAAATCTTCATATTTTCTGTTATATTTTCTTTTGTTTGATTTGAATAAAAGATTTTCATCGCACAAAGTTGTTAGTATCTAAGATTATTTTTAAAAGCGAAATAAAATCATATTAACAGATTATAGTTTCAAAAAAATATTAGGGCAATTCTACAAAATAGCACCAAAAAACTTAAAGTTCAATAATTTAGCACCCAAGGGTGAAAATCACCAACATAGCATTCATTAAAAGAAAATTACAAACATATCATTTGTTTTTTAATTAAACAATACTCTCTCTATTTCTCATTTGGTCATCGTTCCAAGCCTCCCGTTCTCTGAAATTCGATCTTCTCGGCCCTGAGAATCAGACTTCGAGCCGATTTTTCACCGGCTCCGAGTTTATCGGCGTCGGTCTTCTCAATAGCCCCGAGGATATCGCCTATCACCGAGACTCAGGTCTCATCTATACTGGCTGTGTAGATGGATGGGTGAAACGAGTCAAGGTCCTCGAGTCAGTTAATGACTCACTCGTAGAGGATTGGGTCAATACCGGCGGTAGACCACTCGGTATCGCTTTCGGACTCCACGGCGAGGTCATCGTTGCAGACGCATACAAGGTTCGGTGTGTTTGTGATTTTTCGAATCAAATTTTTTGAAAATCTCAGGTTACAGTTGATGATTTGTGTGTGTGTGTGTATTTGTATATAGGGGTTGTTGGCAATTACAAAGTTTGTGAATTCTGCAGTTTCTATATGATCATTTCCAAAGTTCTCACCTTTTATTCAAGT
>PKML01059453.1:65112-79630 GCA_002933935.1 Eutrema yunnanense | reverse complement strand
GGTTCTGCAAAGTCTCCGAGATCTGCGTATGAGGAATATTCAGATTGCCTTAGATTGCAGAGCGGCTTTAGACGCTATCTTAAAACCAGAGACATGGCCAAGATACAGAGCCTTAACGGAAAACATTTTGTCTCTTCGCCAAGGATTTGATAGCTGCTTTTTTGACTTGGAATCTCAGAAATCCAATCACATTGCTCGGGAGATAGCAAAGAGTGTCTTAAGAGATGAGAGATTTCAATCGTATCTCGCGAGAGGAGGGCCGTCTTGGTTGCATGAGCTAATACAACGAGATGCACAAGGGAATTGCTGATGTAGCAAGAAACAAGGATGTGTTAGCAGCGATGATTTATATGTAATGGGGTTGCCGGAAAAAGCATGTCTTGTCCTTTTCTTAGGCTTTGATGCTTTGGGGTTCCGGTATTTTCAGGTTTTAAAATTTTACTTTGATAACTTTTGCTCTGGTTTGGAGCTTTGCACCAATGGAATGAAATTCAGATGTTTTTTTAAAAAAAAGTATTGTATTTTTGTAATTTGTGTTAAATAAAAATAATGATAAATATAATAGACATGTATTAAATATATTTTAATGTTAATTTTTTTGTGTGTAAATGAGGTGATGAGGTGGACACCCTAGATTGAGAGAAAAATGTCATACTATATAATAGATTCTTAATTTCATAATCACATTCTAACATTTTAAATAGGATAAATATTAAATTAAAGTTTTTAGTTGAAAATCTAACAATATATCATTTTCAAGAAAATATATCATTTTTTTTATCCAATTAGTATTAATTTTTTTTTATTCTTAATATCGAATTATCACTTTTCTATTTTGTTATACAAAGTTTTGTATTTTTGTAATTTGTATTAAATAAAAATAATGATAAATATAGTAAACATGTATTAAATGAATATTTTTAATATAGTTTAATGTTAAAATTTTTTTGTGTAAATGAGATGATGAGGTGGACACCTTAGATTGAGAGAAAACTCTCCTATTATATACTCCCTCTGTTTCAAAAAAAATGTCATTCTAACAATTTTCACACAAATTAAGAAAACTTATAAAAATTCTATTTTACCCTTTATTAATACATTAAAAAACATTTTCTTTCTAATTAATACATTAAAACACTAGGGTTAAAACTGGATTTTTAATAAAAAATTTGCATTGAAAATATAAAGTGACACTCTTTTTGTAACAAAAAAAAGAGGCTAGAATGACATTCTTTTTGAAACGGAGGGAGTAATAGATTGTATTAAAAGCTTTTAATGTTGTCTTCTCATTTTGCATCTCAAACTAATGAAGAGGTATAGACAGAATAATTAATTTTTACGCCTTCCAAATATATTGTAGTTATGACTGATTGTAATATCGTATTCAAATCTTTTAAAGCCTATACTGTCACAACCTATAACCACAATCTTTACCAATCGGAGTCTTAAAGAGATTTTACACCTTTTTATATAAGGGCATTATAAAAAAAACTGAGCAAAAAAAAGTCCCTAATTAGGGTTTTAAAGTAAACGACGTCATTAGGGTTCTCTTGAGATGCAAGCACGTGTTGGGAGGTTTTTAATTATTTTTTAAACGTTCAATTCCACAATTTACCAGAAAATTCTGCACGATAACTTTTGATTGGATCCTTAAATCGCGATTACATACTTGGAGAAGTTAGTTTACTTTATTCATGAGATGATTTTATTATTATTATTATTTTTTAAAAAATTAATGATAAATTTCACCTCTTTTCACATGATTATAGGAATCCAAAAAACAAAAGGAAAAGGAAAACAAAACTCTACCCTAATAGGAAGTTTGATATCAAATTCTATATACTTTTATAACTAAAAAAATATTCTGTTTTTGATATTTCTCCTGGTAGTAACAAACGAAAACGTAGCGTGAAGATGGATACTGCTGATAAAGCTTACCTTTTGTTGCTCATCATGCCGATGATCGTCATGATCGGCGCGATGATCAGCATCATCTATGAATGTTGCAATAGTTCCAGTCCCACGGTATTAGCTCCGGAGACAATCCACCAAACTCCACAGCCTCCACAAGACATCGAAACCGGACAGAGGAAAATCTTAATGTTCAAAGATATCGAAAAAGAAGAAGGAGAAGGGTGTGGTAAACGATTTTGTCCAATTTGTTTGGAAGAGTACGAGGATGATCATGAAATCAGGCGTTTAAAAAAGTGTAGACATGTTTTCCATCGTTTTTGTATTGATTCTTGGCTTAAACGTAGCCGAAGCTGTCCAAGTTGTCGTCGTTATGTTGTTTAATGTAGGTTTTGGTTTATAATAAGATAGGTTTTATGATTTACTAGGTGAATACCCTCGATTATATTTTTGTTACACATATATAGAAGAGTAGGCTATCAATATTTTACATCAAAGTTTTGGTCAATGGTTGAAAAATCGAACTCATGTTGACTTTGAAACTAGTTTTTATTTTTTTTATTAGGACATGGAAACAGAAACATGGACACGACCCTTTATTATTGCTCTTCTTTCTACCGAGTCATCAAGCTTTTTAATGTTATATTTTCATGGAGATTGAGAGTGGTGATGTGTTTGAGTGACGATAGGAGATGCACAACATCTGCAGCAACTTCCTAGCGGCGCTGGCTCGCAACACACACAAGCCGGGCAAATCGGTCTTCTCGGGCCAATAGGATCTGAAAATACATACCAAGAAATTTGCAGATGATTCTTCATCAAACCAATCCATTGGAATTATCATGGAGTATACATAGATAGATTGATGACTTGAATTACCTCTTGGAATCGAAGGGATACGAGTAGCGTTGCTTTGTGACAAGGGAATAAGAAGTAGCAGATAGAAGACGATGAGTTTCACAAAGATGAAGTTTCCACTGTGAAACGCCATTGATGCTCTAGCTTTTGTTATGGGTTGTGATATTAGAGAAGAAAGGGGATTAATATGTATTTATATGCGTTTTTCGAAGACGACTTTTCCACAGTCCAATTTGGGATTCAAAGTCTCTTTGTGTGTAAAAATGAGAAGTCAACAGGTCCCATAAAGAGCCTAAACCACTAGACCGACCCATAATCCCATAAGCTAAGGCAAACCATTTAATGCAGTTCTGTGTCCTAAGTCCTAACCAGAGGATATCAGGATACAATATTATAAACAAAAATATTAGTATAAAAAGGTACAATTGTTGAGTCAACAGAGTCTAAGACTTTTTATTTATTTGCTACACATATATTAAGAGTCTACAAACATCAAACGCTTCACAGGCACCAGGCTGTAGCTGTCAAAGTTGCAGTCTCGTTGGTTCATTTGCATATGCATGGGCAGCAACCATCTTTTGGAGCCGGTTTACAACACACACAAGCCGGGCAATACCGGCCCGTTGCCCGTTCTTTCAGCAGCATACGCCCTTCAACTGTCACAATAATAAATAAAATGAATTTCACCTAAGGAAAATCGCGACGATTTTGTACTTGATTCAAAACTTATTAGCTTACCATCGAATTGCACTCGAGCTGCTTGACATGGAAGGATTGGAGAGAAGACCAAAACAAGTACAAGAACGGAAAGGAGAATGATTGAGTTTGATCGCTCGGTTGTCATTGCAGCTTTATGATATAACACAAAATGTTTAATTAAGAACTTAAAAAGACTTTTGATTGTAGTTTGAAACCATGCTAGTGTATAGCTAGGATGATGTTTTTATAGGACCAAGAATAAAACTTGCAACAAAGTTGGTCTAGAGGACTAGCAATAAGATAGGGGATGATTAGTGGAAACCGTGATTGCTGTGCACTACCTTATTTCTCTCTACAACATTAAAATTGAACCAATCAAATTGTGATTTTTATTTTTTTAAAACTTTTGTGGATGTGGAAAAGAGATTTTCTTACAACACTATTCGACTGCTGTGAGAATAATTCATCTTTCTTATATCTAAAATATGTCTCTCTTTCTGCGATAGAATTGTATATTTTACGTTTTACAACTTTACTATTTATATGTTATTTTGATTATTAGAATAAATCACGACATTATAAGGATGAATTAAATCTCATTACACATTCATTCATTTAATCAGTTTTTTTTTTTATTCATGAATAAAAACCATTAATAGAATACAAATATTTTCCAAAATTTCAAAGTTAACGTTTGAAAACCTGATAAAAAAACTAAAATTAGATTTTAAAAATATAAATATATATAATTATAAAAATAATTCTGAACAAAAAACAAGTGATTTAAATCAAATAATATTATATTTGATTTTTTTTATTAGCTTTAAAATAAACAAATTCGAATCTAAACCAAACCGATTTTAAGTTAGTTAATAAAAATCGTAGTGCTAATGGTATATCATATTTTCTCGCTCGTAAGAACTTAATTTTCTTGTTTGTAAGCACTTTCATACATTCTTTCTTAATATGTAACGATATGTCTGTTGTTAGGGAAGACAATGGTAAATTCAGAGGTTTGGGCTCCTTAGACCAAAACTGAGACTAGGCCAATAAGAGAAGATATGGGCCACCAACAAATTGTTAAGCCCATGAAGCCCACTCCGAATCTCTTTCAACCTGTGCTGCCAACACTCTGCAAAAACAGAGTCTAAGGGCAAAAAGCATGAAGCTTGTACGGTTGAGTCAGCTCGGCGAATCTTTCTTCACAACAAATTCGAATCACGTGCCGTCACATACTACTAGAACACCTATCCTCTATCTATTCACTGTAATTTCTTTTAAATATTCCCTCCGTTTTTTTAAGATTGATTTTCTGAGTTTTTTCACACTGATTAAGAAAATCATTTACTCCACAAACCACACCACATTCCAAAACTGTTATTAATTGTATCCGAAGACTGTTATTAAAATCGATTACTCCATTCCATAACAACTCATCACATTCTAAAATCACTCCACACTAATAACATCAGCCATATTCCACAAACGAGAAAATTAAGATGTGCTTTAATATTCCAATTTGGAGCCACAATTATGTTTCTCAAAAACAAATTTTTTGTTATGGAGCCAAAATAGATATAATTAGGTTTCATGAAACATCTATATATATTGACATAGATTTACAACATTTACAAAAAAGCATCTATGGCATTTCATAATTTTGATCTAAATTTACCACTTCAAAATAATGAAAGAGATTTTCTAATTGATCTGAATATAAGTCCAACAAGAGATTCGCCGGAGGATGGTTTAGCCTTCTCATTTCATGAAGAACCAGAAGATCACTCTCTTATAAATTCGGGTATTTTTTTTTGTAGGCTTGGAATATGAAATGTTAAAATTTTAGATATGTTAGTTCATGTGTTATTTTTGTTATAATTTTTTTTTATGGAATTTTACTGAACATATATGTTGTGCGAATTGTTTTTGTTTGTTAGCTCGTGTATGCTTTCGTTTTTTGTGCTAGTTCGTGTATTCTTGCATTTTTAACAAGATTAGTATACTAACGTGTTTCCAATTTTTTGATAAAATATTTATGATAGGAGGAAGCACTGAAATATCACAAGGTTCTCAACTTCTCATAGAAAAGAAATGACAGATGGAGAAAGATTAGAGATTTACCTTGCTTTGTTGGAAAGAAGCGTCAATGGAACCTTGAAGAAAAGTACAACAACGGAAGTCTCTAATTTATTCTCAGTACCGTTACAAACGGTACAACGAATTTGGCGACGGGCCAAAAATACTCTTAATGGTGAAGTTGTTGATGTTTCCCATAAGAGAAAGGGTAATTGTGGAGCCAAGAAAACTCAAATTACTCTTGATCAAGTTCTTGCTGTTCCGCTCCATTGTCGAAAAACTTTAAGGTCATTGGCGGCTTCTTTGAATGTGAGCGTATCGGTGGTATTTCGTTGTCTAAAAGAAGGGCTCCTTAAACGTCATTCAAATGCCATCAAGCCATGTTTGAAGGAAGATAATATGTCAAGAAGCTTTCACAGAGATATGAACTGCTTTCTTGTTTGTATATATCGTTCGGCACAGCCTTTATATATCCTATACACAATTTAACCTAACACAAGTACATATACAAGAGCGAGGCCCAATTATGGCCCAATACCCCTCCTCAAGATGGAGTGTGTAGGTTGCAAACACCCATCTTGCAAAGAAAAGTTTCAAATTCCTTGCGTCCCAAAGCTTTGGTAAGGATATCGGCTAGTTGTTTGGTAGTGGAAACATGAATTGTAGTAATGACTCCACGAACAATCTCGTCGCGAATGAAATGGCAATCCAAACCAACGTGTTTCGTCCGAGCGTGATAGACCGGATTGGCAGCGAGCTTAATGGCTGATTGGCTATCCGAATGGAGTGGAATGTGATAGTCAATTGAAATGCCTAGAGACGGAAGCAACTGCCGAAGCCAGAGAAGTTCTTGAACCGTATCAGCCATGGCTCGATACTCGGCTTCAGCAGAAGAACGAGACACAACGTCATGTTTGCGCGTCTTCCACGATAAAGGGGAATCACCAAGTTGTATGAACCAGCCTGTTAAGGACCGCCGAGTAATCGGACAGGATGCCCAATCTGAGTCACACCAAGCAGAGAGGACAAGGTTCGTATGAGCCTTAAGGAGAATACCTTGTCCCGAGTTCAATTTTAGGTAGCGAACGACGCGAAGTGCGGCATCCCAATGTTCTGACTTCGGCTGAGTCATAAACTGAGAAAGAATGTGGATAGCGTATGACAAGTCAGGACGAGTCGTACCCAGATAAATTAGACGACCAACGAGTCTACGGTAGCGACTCGGGTCGGGAAGATCAGCACCTTGAGCTAAGGCCAGTTTATGATTCTGTTCAATAGGATGCGATGCCGGTTTGACACCAAGAAGGCCGGTTTCAGCGATGATCTCAAGTGTGTACTTGCGTTGACACAAGGACATTCCACTGGAGCTGCGAGCGACCTCAATGCTCAAAAAATACCGTAGGATCCCCAGATCTTTCATGTGAAAACATGAGCATAAGTACTTCTTGAACTCATCAATAGCTGCGACAGAACAACCAGTGATGATCAGATCGTCAACGTAGACGAGAACATGAATACGAACGGAATCCTTGGCGAGAGTGAACAATGAATAGTCAGAAACATTCTGATCAAAACCGTAGTCAATCAATGCTGAAGCCAGTTTGGCGTACCAACATCTAGGGGCTTGCTTTAAGCCATAAAGGGATTTCCGTAAGCGGCATACCTTTGTCTTATCATTCGTTCGAAAACCAGGTGGAAATTGCATATACACCTCTTCTTCTAGGTCGCCATGTAGAAACGCATTATGAACGTCCATCTGGTATACTTCCCAATCAAGAGACACAGCTTGTTGAAGAAAAGTACGTACCGTGACCATTTTTGCGACAGGTGCAAAGGTTTCATCGTAGTCAATTCCCTCGGTTTGATTATTTCCAAGAACCACTAAGCGAGCCTTGTATCGTTCCACAGAACCATCTGATTTGAGCTTTATTTTAAAAACCCACTTACAACCGAGTGCAATCTTACCAGGAGGTAGAACTTCCACCGTCCAAGTGCCGAGATCATCGAGAGAAACAATTTCGTCTGTGACTGCAAGACGCCATCGTTCATCCTGAATAGCTTCTTTGTAGCTCCGAGGTTCGATGGCCGTTGTTATAGCCATGAGCTATGTTTGGTAATTGGCAGAAAACCGAGAGCTCGAGATGTAGTTTTCCAGTGGGTATGGAGTAGGAGATAATGACGGTTCCTGTAGCAAGGTAGCCACAAAATCAGCCAGTTTCACGGGACGATGTTTCTGGCGATATCCACGGCCAAGGAGTTCGACAGGATCATAAATGTCTGTGATTAAAGTGGTGTTGTCAGCAGACGAATCCGTGATAGGAGCAGCAGGTAGAGTATCGTCGACTAGACTTTCATCAGCAATTAAATCATCCAAATCGAGATGTGCAGCATCCAAAGAAATTTCTGCAGCAGGTTCATGAATATCGAAAGTATCGATCGATGCTGAGGATGAAGCAGGAACACCATCGGCGACAGACTCACAGACAGGAGTAATAAGAGGCGAGGAAGCAAAATCATCATCGGGGACATTGTTTGTTGGAGCCGACGAGGCTGAAGCAGATGCTATCTCAGGAGAGGGATTCAAAATTGGGAAATGAAAATCTGTTTCAAGGAAGATGACATCTCTGGAAACAGATATCACACCCGTGTCAATATTGTAGACTCTCCATCCTTTCTTAGCAAACGGATAACCGATGAAGATGGATTTGTTGCTACGACTCTCAAATTTATCACCTCCATGTTTCTGATTATGAACATAGCAGATACAACCGAACACCCGTATGTGATTCATTGGAGGAGCCCGATTATAAATCAGTTCAAAAGGAGTCTTTCCTTGTAACAGAGATGACGGTGTACGATTTATAAGATAAGATGCAGTAAGAGCACAATACCCCCAAAATTCAACAGGTAGTCCAGCTTGAAAACGAAGAGCACGAGCAACATTAAGGATGTGACGATGCTTACGCTCGACGCGACCATTCTGTTGAGGTGTCCCAACACACGAGGTTTCATGAATGATTCCTTGTTGAGCAAAGAAACTCGATAAGGCTAGGAATTCCGAACCGTTGTCACTACGGATTGTTTTGATTTTTCTCGTGAATTGGCGTTCAACAAGGCTAATAAAGTTTCGGAGATGTGTTGTAGTCTCTTGTTTGGATTTTAAAAGATAGATCCACACAGCTCTCGAGTAGTCATCAACAAGTGTCAGAAAGTATCTAGATCCACAAAGAGCAGGTGTTCGATAAGGACCCCAAATATCGACATGAACCATTTCAAAAGCAAAGGTTGTCTTATTACTACTCAACGGAAAAGAATCCCTTGTCTGTTTAGCGCGAATACAAATTTCACACGCCGATGAATCAAATAAGCTACTACTAAAATCAGAAAACGGCAACATCTTTAATGCTTTCGAGGAAGGATGTCCCAAGCGTCTATGCCACACATGAATCGATGGTAAGTCTGATCCTCGCACTGGCGCCGCTACTTCCATTCCACGAAAGAAATAGAGACCACTTCGTTGTTCAGCCACTCCAATCAGCATCATCGTGATACGATCCTGGATGATACAAAGCTTATCAGTGATTTGAAAAATGCAACCACGATCTCTAGTCAACTATGAAACTGAGATTAGGTGGCAGTGAAGTCCATCAACAAAATAAACTTCACGTAAACTCATAGAAGACCCCAACTGAACTCGGCCATGTTTATTTGAAGTCGTAAAGCGGCCATCGGGGAGCTTAATTAAAACCGGTGCCATGTCACAAACATCAAGTAAAAATTCAAGAGAGCCGGTCATGTGATTTGAGGCTCCTGTATCGACAATCCAGGATTGAAGAAAAAACATACCTGAGAGACGGTCATGTGTAGTGGACTTGCGCTCATCAAGTAAATGAACCAATGTTGTCCATTGATCATCACTAAGCCCACTTATCCCCATTCGATCTGCGGAGGTCAAGACAGGATGCGGCGTCGATGAGACATTAGAGGCAAAGACGGAATTAGCGTGAGCTGTACCGCGACCAGCACCGTTCTGTGAGATCTTTGCCGAAGGTACAGCTTGCGTGTTTGAACCGCGACCAGCAGGAGGCAAATTTCCTCGAGACGAGTTCCCATTGTAACGGTTTCGCTTGCTTTCATCGAACCAAGGGGGATAGCCAATCAAGCGAAAACAGTTTTCCGAGAGATGCCCATGACGACCACAATGTGTACAATTCCGAGTATCCCCGGAAATTTTTGGATCGAAGGAGTTTCGTGGCCGTTGAGCAGTTTGAACAGCGAAGCTTACTCCATGCATTCTCTCTTCATTCATGCGACCAAGTTGTTTGGATTCTTCGTCTTGAATAAGCGTGTTGTAAGCGTCTTCAAGCGATGGTAAAGGCACACGGGAGAGAAGTGACGATTTTGCCGTACCATATATGGTTTCATCCAATCCCATCAGGAATTGATGTAACTTGTCTTCTTCCCGTTCTTTTCTCACCTCTTCCATTGTTTTTGCTTTTTGATAATCAGCCAAGTTTCTCCACAACTTAGTTAAATTCCCATAAAATGTCTCGATGGCAGTCCCTTTTTGACGGCAATTTGCCAAATCAGCTTTCAATCGTTGAACCCTCTGTCCGTTCTTCACTCCGAAGCGCTTCTGAAGATGGGTCCACAGCTCATTACAATCGGCGATGTGCATAATTGAATCAGATACAGCATCGTCAATTGTTAGCTTCATCCATGAGATGATAAGTGCGTTGTTTGCAGTCCAGTCTTCAAAATCGGAATCAGTTTCGACAGGTTGCGGTATGGATCCATCAACAAAACCGAACTTTTTCCTTGCTTTTAATGCCAAACACAGATTAGTGGACCATTCATCGTAGTTCGGTCCACGTAAGGTTGGTTTAGAGATCAAAGTGCCGGGATTATCTCCCGCAGTCAAGTCGTATGGTGAGATTGTACGTCGAGTTTCGATACGCGGTGGTGTTGTTGTTATTGACGAAATATCACCCATTGCAGAAAGATATTGTCAAAAGAAGTTCGACAAAAACAGAAAATCTCGTGTTTGCGGAAACGAAGTTAACGAGATCAAGAACTTTAAATCCTTTTGTAGTTGGATCAAAGCTCTGATACCATGTCAAGAAGCTTTCACAGAGATATGAACTGCTTTCTTGTTTGTATATATCGTTCGGCACAGCTTTTATATATCCTATACACAATTTAACCTAACACAAGTACATATACAAGAGCGAGGCCCAATTATGGCCCAATATAATATGAGAGCTCGTCTACAATTTTGTGTCTCCATGGTCGATAGTAGTATAATGCCCGATCATCCAAAGTTTGTTGATATGTACAACGTTGTACATATCGATGAAAAATGGTTTTATATGACAAAACAGAAGGAGAATTATTACATGCATCCTATTGAAGAAGAGCCACATCGCACATGTCAGAGTAAAAACTACATCGGGAAAGTAATGTTTTTAGCTGCCATGGCTCGTCCAAGATTTGACAGAGAAGGAAATGAGATATTTTCTGGAAAAATAGGGGTATTTCCATTTGTTACAATGCAACCAGCTCAGAGACGGAGTAGAAACCGAGAGGCGGGGACTATGGAGTTAAAGCCGATGACCTCCATCAAGAGAGAAAATATAAAAGAGTTTTTGATCGAAAAAGTTATCACAAATATTCGTGAAAGATGGCCACAAGAGGATTTTGGAAAAACTATTTTTATCCAACAAGATAATGCAAGAACACACGTTGATCTGAGAGATGAGGAATTCCGAGCAGCTGCTTCTAGTCATGGTTTTGATATTCGTTTGATGTGTCAGCCACCAAATTCTCCGGACTTGAATATTTTGATCTTGGGTTTTTTAGCGCCATTCAATCTCTACAACATAAGGTGTGCCCGAAGACAATAGAAGAACTTGTTTCCGCGGTAGAAACATCATTTGATGAATACTCCTCCAAACAAATGAACCGGATTTTTTTCACTTTGCAATCGTGCATGCAAGAGATTATGAAAGTCTGAGGTTCGAACAAGTATAAAATTCCACATTTGAAGAAAGCCATCTTGGAAAAAGAAGGTAATGTACCTTCCCAAATGGTTTGTGATCCTATTTTAGTACGAAATGTGTTAAACTATTTAGCAACTTAAGTTTTTTTTTATTGTATTATTGGAAGATTAAAAGATAGTGATAAAAAAAACTCCACTTAACGATGGAAGACTAAAAGATAGTGATAGTCCACTTGAATTAATGAGGTTTGTGGAATACTAAAAATGCTTTTATAAATATCTACTTGTACTGTAATTAATTACCTCGTAAAAAAGAATATACTTATTAATTAGAGCTTAAAAATCAATATTTTCAAAACAAAAAATAAAACTCAGAAAATCAATCTTAAAAAGACGGAGGGAGTACCAAACTAGGATTTAACCCACGCTAATTATAGCGCGACGTAATTTTTTTAAAATAAATTGTTTTGAAATTCAAAAAAATTGCTTTTATATGAATTTTACAATATAGCTAACTAATGATTATTGATTATTGATTATAGATAAAACTGTCAATTGTAATAATTTGTCTATTTAACCCGTTTTGCAGTGAATTAAAATATTATTCGGGTTAACCCGCAAAAACTTATAATATTAAAAACAAAACTCTAATATGTATCGTTAAAAGACTCTAGTTTTTGTGGTTAGTCTACGAATTCTTAAAAAAATATATAGTTTTCTTGTATCTAACTTTTTATAAAATTAATTAAATATTTTTCAACTTTTATTTTGATATATATTCAAATAAAATATAATAAATTATAGTGAAAAATATAGCAAGATTTTGAATAGATTTTGTTTTCTTTGAATATATATGAATTGATTATTATTTTAAAATATATAGTATTAAAAATAATTAAGAAATGAAATAATAAATAACCTCTTTAATACAAAATATATACTTTCTGATGTAGCGGAAGCTTTAAAGGATATAATAGTAATCCGTTGATTCTGAGAAGGAAAATTGTTCGTTAGCTACACGAACTATACGAAAATGCATGACTACACATCTGAACTAAATTAATGTGTTGATAACTACATCATCTATTGATATTGCATAGACATACATCCGAACTAACATGAGTCATGTGCCCAACACCATGACCATCACTTTCTTTGCTTTTCCGGTGTACTGGTCGACGGACTCCGACGCTGACCCGCATTAACTCATTAAATCCAACCCAAATTAAATAAAATCTTAAAAATGAAAACATAAAAAATGACCTCCTCAGCTTATTCTTCATCGTCAATTCTGATTTACAGTTAGGATTTTGATTCGGTAGGTTCTCTCAATTTTCATTGAATTCGATTCTTCCGTTTTAGACGACAGAGTCGGAGCTTGGGTCTAGAGAGCAAACCACTGAACTCTTTTTTTTTTTTTTGCGTATATGAAGCAAAAAGTAATGATCTGATCTTTGGGAAACCGTTTGAGATGTATTGTGGAACTGGTGGTGGTGGTGCTGATGTGATAGCTGTTTCCGGTGAGAATTGATCGGAGCTTGGTGAAATTTCCGGTGAGAACTGATCGGAGCTTTCTCAAAACTTTTTCTTTGGACCCTCATTGAAAGCGAAACATTTCGCTTGCCCCTCTTGAAATCGATGGTGGTCTTCTTCGCCGGAGAAGATGAAGCAGAGAACGTGGCCATGTAGATCTAAAGGATCTCGATCTTCATGGCAAGCTCAAGTGGCGGATGTGTATTTTGATTTCAATCGAGATTTCTGGAATTGAGTTTGTGAAATTGTTGAACTGAAGAACGAGGTGAACGAGATTTAGGATGTTGATTATGACTAGAGAGAAAGAGTCGGAGAATTTGTTGTTGCTAAGATCAAGTTCTTAAAGAGAATCTATGGTTTTGAAGGAATTTGAGATTTGACCAGAGAAGTAAGAATTTTCATTGAAGAAAAAAATAATAATGAGTCAACGAGGGTCAACTCTAGAGTCAGTCGACCAGTACACCGAAAAAGTAAAGAAAGTGATGGTCATGGTGTTGGGCACATGACTTATGTTAGTTCGGATGTGTGTCTATGCTATATCAATAGATGATGTAGTTATCAACACATTGTTCTAGTTCAGATGTGTAGTCATGCGTTCTCCTATAGTTTGTGTAGCTAACGAACAATTTTCCTTCTGAGAATACCCGGAAAACTATGATAATCGCAATATTATTCGTTTAGTCTGAGAATACCCGAATAAATCAAGCATTCTTAGATTCGTTGAGATCTCTCTAGATCTACCGAAAACAATGAACAAAGAGACAAAAACTCAATATCAATAATCAATCAAAAACTGAGTACAACTTATGTCTGAACGGCTTATTTATAATAAATCTAAAATAGTAGAAAAACCTTAAAACAATAAAAGGAAATTGTCTAAATCAATAAAATAGATAATAAAGATATTTGAGATATTTCCAAATATCTCTCTGCATCACTTTCCATATTCTAATCAATAATTTTAAAAGACTATTATATTCTTTCATATTTTAATTATTCTTTGTTATTTGTAATAGCATTTCATGTAATAACTTACAAAATAAAATTTATTTTTAAAAATGTCTTTGTTATTCGTTGTCTTCTCCGTATAAAGTTTATATATATATTATTTATATACCCTATTGGTTGATCCGGTCAGTCCTGGTAAGAACGAATCGAGGTGTTACAAAGTGTACTTCTCCCCGAAAGACCATCATACTGTATATCCCAAGTTTGAAATACTTTCCGACTAATGTTAGAAGTAGCCGAATCGTCTGTTTCCGACTAAAATTTTATTCTTCTCCACGGTTCTTTGCTTTCATAATGCAAAAAAAAAAAAAAAAAACAGAATAAATTTGTTATAGACATCAACAACTATACAGGGCCTCAATAATCCGAAATAGAAACAAGTCAACCAAGATTTGTAAGAACTATTCGATAGAGTAAAACATCAAATTATGGATA
>PKML01059453.1:4299-56094 GCA_002933935.1 Eutrema yunnanense | reverse complement strand
ACATCTATGGCTAACTGGAACATCTTAGTTCAACAGTGATGTAGGGACAACTCTGGCTAACTGGAACATCTGTGTTCAACTGTGGATAAGTGATAGTAATAAGTGTTTTTTATTTATTTGCAGGACTACGATAGTGATTCAGATGAAGATGATGATTTTTTGAGCCAACCACTGCCGCCGGAGAAGATGTTTTTTGGTCCAAGCGAGTACACCAAGACTTGCAAGGTCGAAAGTAGGTGTAAGCTGAAATCGACGGTGGAGTACATTGAGGATGGTCTTGATGAAGAGTTGGAATGGTTTCGAAATCATTCTCAATTCAAGCATCTGTTCCACATGCCTAAGGAGGCAAACCACATGCTTCAAGGCATGTGGATGCTTCTCCTTCGGACAACATCTACGGAGAAGGAGAGAGAAGCCTGGTTTGTGGTGAACGGAGTGCCTATCATGTACTCTTTGAGAGAGCACGCCCTCCTTACTGGATTGGACTGCCACGATTACCCCGACAACTATAAGGCGTTGGGGGATTTGGAGTTTGCTGAGCGGATGTTTGGTAAGGAGCCGAAGGTAACAATCAAAGATGTGGAGGAGAAGCTTGAGGAACTTAAGAAGAAGACCGAAGGAGTGAAGAAGAAGACCTCAGCAGTGAGGAAGACCTTGGGAGACAGGTTGAAGCTCACTATCTTGTATTTCTTATGCAAGGTAGTGAAAGCCAAGTCTAAGGTTGATGGTAAGATAGATTCGTGGCTGCTGAATGTTGTTGATGATGTCCACGCTTGTGAGACATTTCCTTGGGGTCGGTTTACATTCGACGAAACCATGAAAGAGATCCGACGCTTTGTGAAAAGCTTCAAAGGCGTCGTGAAACCAAAACAGCAAGCGGCGTTTGGTGGCTTTGTTCTTCCTCTCGAGGTTAATATTTAAGAGTAATTTATGATTTTAAATATTAGTTTACAGATTTTAACACTGAGATAATATAACGATATGTGTAGATTATGGCATATGAGGCGATTCCAAATCTTGGACGAAGATTTCGGGAATCTGTACCCGCAGAGCAGGAATGTCCAAGGTGTTGTAAAAGTAAATTCTCAGAAAGTATAATGAAAGGTCATCCTTTGGATGACATCAATGAAGCGGTCGGTCTCAGCAAGGTAAGAGTTTGTGAACATAGTTAGTTAGTAATATTTGTAATCTTTTAGAGTTTCATTTTATGTTCGAATTATTAATCTTTACAGGACATCTCTAGCATCTTGGAACCAGATTCAGAGGAGAATGATCTGTTGGAGCGGATCATAGACGATGACTATGATGATGGGATAGGTTTCATCGATCCTATCGTTGAAAGTTGGAGAGAGCGTCTAATTGTTGAGAAGAAGAAGATATTTTGGAGAGATCTCTTTGATTTGGACGTGGCTTCGCGTAGTGATGCAGTCCCTGAGATTGCGAGAGTTGATGTTGTTGGCCTTAACAGAGTTTCTCAGGTACCTGGGCATGTACCTGCACAGTCTGGAGAAGCCTTGGAGAGGAAGATGAAGAAATGGATGGAAAAATCGATGGAGAAAGGGTTTGAGAAGATCACAGAGAAAATAACAGAGAAGGCTATGGACTTGGAGAAAACGATGGATGGGAGACTGAAAGAGCTTGAGAATTTTGTCTCAACACATCGAGAGAGTCGATCTTATGAGACTCCATCCTATCAGCCAACTCGACCAATCATCGAGGAGACAAGTGAGTGTGGAGCTTATGAGACTCCATATGCAGCTGGTGTGGTTCTTTTCAGTGGAGTCCGTGACCCATCTCCACCAATCATCGAGGATATAAGTGAGTTTTTTTGGTTTGCGGTTTTGGAATTGGTGATTTCCTTGTTGTGTTTAACTTTGTTTATGTTTTTATGCAGCTGAGGAGGCTCATAAAGAGAAGAAAGGAAAAGGAAAGAAAGACAATAAGAAGAGGAAGGCGAAGGATCCCAGTGTCACTCCAATACCAACCGGAGTGAAGAGAAGAAGGGGAGAGTCTGACTATCTAAGGCCACCGTGGGTTGATGAGAAGGAGCCTGAGCAGGAGCCTGAGCAGGAGCCTGCGAAGAAGCCGGCGAAGAAGCCTGCGAAGAAGAAGACTGGGAAGAAGTAGGGGTTTGTAGTTTTTATGTATTTCAGCCTGCGAAGAAACACACTACTTATCGTTTTTATGTATTTCAGTTTTTGGAACAACTGGTTTATATATGTTCAACTTATTTAAGTTCCTTCGGAACAACTGGTTTATATAGGTTCAACTTATTTAAGTTCCTTCGGAACAACTGGTTTATATAGGTTCAACTTATTTAAGTTCCTTTGGAACAACTGGTTTATATAGGTTCAACTGAATTGAGTTTTTTGGAACAACTGGTTTATATAGGTTCAACTTAAACCACAGAAACATTAACATAAACATAAGGTTTAAACATAAGGTTTTCAAGTCTTATAAAGCCACAGAAACATTAACATAAACTAAAGTCACTTCCTTCTCCCCGAAAGTTTCTCCCTCAGCACATGGATCTCGTGGTCCTTCTTGGCTAAGATTTCCTTGATCTCATCAATTTCTTGACGCATTTGGGCAACGGCCATACGCATCTCACAATGGAGTTTGAAAGCACTGTGAGACGAAGCTCTCTGCTCATCTAGTCGGAGCTCTACTCTTGTAAACTGCTCTTGGATTGCATGATCCCACCACTGAAAAAGGTGGTCTCCACCATAACAAAGGTCTCCACCACCACTCGCTGTGCAATGGTAGTATCTTCTTCCTTCATCCCCCGGAGTTTTAGCCACGTCGACTCTCACTTGTTTACCGCACCAACACTTTGAAGGAATACCGAAATTAGCATCCTCTCTTGCGTAGAGATCCTCGTAACTTTCTTCTGAGGAATCAGTCTCTCTTGCACTTATTGGCATTGTCACTGTAACGGGAAAACATAAGTAGTTATACAGACATCGAAATCCCCTATCCTCAATGTACCCAGAAATCGCGAAATCCAGAAATCGAAACCCAGAAATCCAAATCCAAAAATCGAAACCCAGAAATCGAAACCCAGAAATCGAAACCCAGAAATCAAAATCCAGAAATCGAAACCCAGAAATCCGAAAATTGAATTCGCGAAAACTTACCTTGGTCGATTGTTGATCCGAACTCCACCTTCCAAATCCAGAAATTTTAGAACTTTCCCCTTTTGCTCTCAAACCCTAGAAATCGCTCTCTCTCTCAAAGGAATAAACGAAAATTATCGAAATGAGTGGATGTGAGAAATGAGTGGATGTGAGAGAGGGTGTCGAGAAAAAGGTATATTGATTAAAAAAAATAAAAAAAAATAACCAATTGGGAAAGAGAAGGAGGGAAGTTCCGAAAAAAGGAGGGAAGTTCCGAAAAAATGAGGGAAGTTCCGAAATGAGTGAGAAACATAGTTGTCCCCTAGATGTACAGTTGTTCACCAAACATCATAGTTGTGCTTTTGGCGATATTTGCGTATTTTAAGTTGGACCTTAATATAAATGATTATGTTGTAGTTGTCCACGTGACTTCCCACATTTATGTACCATTTAGGAGGTTTTCATAAGACAATTTGCACGAAATCGAATTTTTCAACTCTTTTCCATCGTAAGAGGTGAATATTAACAAAGTCTTCCTTATACTATAAGGAGTATTTGATGTGAGAACAAGCATATGTATTAGGAAAATGTTTATTTCGTTTTTTATTGATTAGAAATCGTTTCTTTAGGTATTATGAATCCTTTTACAACTTAATTTACCATTTTTAATATTAGTTGGATATTATATTAAGAATTATGATTGTATAATTATTTTGTTCGTAGTTGTACTAGTTGAACCCGGTTGTAAAAATCCGAGTACAGACATCTTCTTATATGTACTTAGTTTAACCTGGTTGTACAAATCCGAGAAATGCTGAACAGACATGTTCTTATATGTACTTAGTTTAACATGGTTGTACAAATCCGATGCCATATAGCAACATACATGTTCTTAGTAGTACTTAGTTAAACCTGGTTGTCAAGATCCGAGAAATACAGCAGCATACATGTTCTTAGTAGTACTTAGTAACATACATGTTCTTAGTTAAATTCGAGAATTACAAAGAAGAAAATATGTTTACTCATCAGGACTTTCGGGCTGCAACCACCTCTCCAAGTTAATGCCAGGGACAGACTTGTTTCTCCTCTTCCGGCTACCTTCTCCGGTAGATGGGAACCGTGTTTCCTGATTTCTTCCAGATCGTTTGGTGTATAGCGGCGGTAAGGCGAACAATTCTTCTATTTCAGCAGGAACCATCCAGTTAGAGTCATGCGGGACGACATAAATCGTTCTGTAATATGCCAACGCCCATGTATCAATCAAGTAATATTGAGAACAGAGATCATAGATTTGGATATTCGCGGTTCTCCCATCCTTCCTCATGAGGTTTCTCGTTGCGGCTATTGCGTGGACACACGGATACTTGTCTATATCAAAACATCTGCAAGAACAACTTTTCATTTTCAGGTCCACCAAATAACTCTTTCCATCGCGTCCAATAACGTTGTATTCAAGCTGGAAGCCGTTTAGCTCAGTCACCACTAATTTCGATGCAATTGTACATCGTGTGTGCAGCTCGTTCTCCACAAAAGTCACCACTCTCTTGTGGTCCGATGCAGCACCAGCTTCTTTCCTATGTTTGTTAAACCATTCAGAATTTTTTTGAAGAATCGCATCAATCATAGGTAATAGAGAGTACTTCCTTGCTTCCCTAAACACACTGTTCATTGACTCTGCGGAATTGCTGGTGTCTATGTTGTACTTGTCTCCTGGGAATTTGCACCTTGCCCATTTATCCGGCTCTATGCTCTTACCGAGATATTCGGCGACTTTAGGATACCTACTCCTAAAATCAGCATACTCTCGGTTGAAATCACTCTCCGTATAAATATGAGCACAATCCCTGAATTTCATCGCGACATGATCCTTGTGTTGTTTCTTCACCTTTCCTCTCACGTTTTGGGATAAATGCCAGATACAATGTCCATGATGTGCGCTCGGGTACACCTCAAAAACTGCCTTGATGATGCTTGCATGTCTGTCGCTTATAAAAACCATTCCAGGAACATCTGGTATAACTGTTTTCAGCATTTTGAAAAACCAGGTCCAGCTAGCATCTTTCTCACTATCAATTACACCAAACGCAATGGGGGTAATGGTGATGATTGGGATCCTGAGCTGTTGCGAAAACCAACATACCACCATATACAGACTTAAGAAAAGTTGCATCTACAACTATCACTTTCCTCATAGCCCTAAACCCTTCAATGCTAGCTCCCAAAGCAATGAATAGGTACGTGAACCTTTTCTCTGCATCCAATTCCACAGCTGTTACTGATCCAGGATTCACCTTCTCTAACATGTACAGATAAGAATACAACATCTTGTAGCTTTTTTCAGGACTCCCTCGCACATCACTTACATGTTGTTTTTTTCCTCTCCAGGCCGTAGCGTAAGACAAATGCAAACTGAGTCTTCCTTGAACAATACTCATGAGATTTTTAGGACTCGGGGTGTCTAATAGACCTGGATAGTCTTCATGCAAAAGAGCTGCTACCATTCCTGGTGTGCCTTTCTGTTTACAACTGCTTGTGCTCGCAACAGCCCGAGAGCAACTATGCATCTTTCTATGTACTTTGACACTGAAAAAATCTGATTTCTGAATTCTCGCAGCTCGTAAATACCATTTGCAACCTTGTGCAGCTTGACCACATCTTAGCATAAGTCGCTCCGTATCCGACTTAACCGTACGAATCCCAAAACAGTTCAAATTTGCAGCTCTACAAACCAGTTCTTGCACTGCCTCATTTGAACAAAATTCTTGACCCTTTTCAAGACCCGTACCATCTTCCCATTCTTCAACATACTGACTATCTTGTACAGGAGGTGGCAGCTCAACATATTCATGCCTACCATCGAAACCGTCATCCACATGGTTATCCACTGGGCTATCCACAGCCTCAAAATCGTTACGTGAATCATTCTCACAACCTTCATTACCATCATTCATCGGCTCTTCATTGATATTCTCGTTATTTTGTTCTGATATTTCGCCAGCTCTGCAAATAGTAAGGATTCCACCATTATCTGCATCATCAACTCTCCCATTTGAAGCCGGCTACCCATAATTCTTACCAAATGAACTTCCTCGCCCCGCTCTTGAAATTTGATCGACCCACTGACTTTTTTCCAAATCATCATTCGACAACTCCACATGCATAACATGTCGAAGTCCCTTTTCATCCGATGTCGTCAAATAAACAAAAACGTCCTCGTCATCTACAATATATGACTCTCTCGCAGCATTAGAGACGCTATAACTCAATTTCAGCTTCCTCGGGGTTTCATCTAACGCAATCTTTCTGCATATTTTCTCTACTAACATCGAATAAGTTATCTCTTCCATAGATGCGGTCTTAAACGATATAGCGTATACGGAATTTATTGAAACCCATTCATGCTCTTCTGTATAGTACCCTCCATAGTCAAAATGAACGTTTGTGTGCCTCTTCCTCATCGCCTCCTGGAAACAAGATTAAAAAAACACAAATTACGAATTACACAATTTGTCATAGTTATTTCATTTGTTCCAGTTGTCCTAATATCTCTCAGTTATATACCATTTGAACCAGTTGTCCTACTATCTCTCAGTTATACCATATGTTCCAGTTGTCATACGTCTGCAGATTTCCAGATTTGAGATCAATTCTAAATCTTGGTTTCCTCTAGATTTACCACCATTCAACAGCTAAATTCGATAAATAACCTATGAAAATAGCTATTCTTACCATTAAACATGATTACAAACCAAATGTGCTACCAAAACAACCAAATTCCTTTTCAAATCCCTAAATCTAACAAATCCCCAAATCCCCTATCCAAGAACTCACCAAACCCGATGAAGAAAGGAGAACAAACCGAGACCAACGAGAACGAAGAACTCGCCGGAGGTGACGAAGGACGTGGTTGAAGGAGCTCGGTTTGAGCAACAATGGCGGCTCGGGAGGAGGAGGGAAGGTGAGGAACGGCTCGCGGGTTTATGGCGATCTGTTTTTATTTTTTTTTTCGTTTTTTTTTTTTTTTTTTTACAAATATCATTAAGGTTACAATTGGCATTACACATCTTTAGTGGCATCCAGATTAGTACATGGCATGGGAGAATTTTTTTCTCAACAAAAGTGGCATATGAGAATGGCGCTCACCTATCGACCGTAAGTTATGTCCGTGGGAAAGAAGAAACGAAACAAATTCCGAAAATGCCCTTACTCTCCGTTTTCTTTTCAACATATTCACACGGCCCATTTTCTGTATATGGGCTTTAGTCATGGTACGAGAAGATCGGCCCATAGTGAGGAGTATTCCCCTTATTTACTTGCTTTTTTTTGTTCTTTTCTTTTCCCGGGTAAATGCATGACTTGAATACATTATATAACTACTAGTTAATTACATTTAAAATGAGTCATTTGATTGATTTATTCAACAGCAAGTAAACATAATAAAATACTCACGAAATTACATTCACTTAATAAATAAATAACTGTAGTCAACGCTTTGTAAATTCAAGGATATAGGCAGCGACGAGGTCACAAATCAGAATTACCAAAGTTGACTCATTCATTTTTTTTTTTTTTAATTTTCTTCGCCTTTTCCTTGTTTTGAAAATAGAATAAACACACTAATAATTTCTAATATATCCCATATAAAATATGTATCAAATTAGCTCAAGTTGAGATTTCTTTTTCCAACTTAAATTTAAGATTTTTTCTTCTTTTTTTTTTGTTTTGTATCAATTTAAGGTAGGGTTGGTTTTTAGTTTATGATGCTCCATTTCAGTTATAATAGTTTCTAGTAGAAGACAAGACTCTGCATCTATCTCACTTTGTTTATTTCTATATTTTATTATTCTGCCACCAATACTAATTTGAGCCTTTCCACAAGACAGAGAGAATTCGTAGGCAATTAAGGGTATTGTTACAATCACCTGAATAATCTAATGTTGAAGACTTAGCCCTCTTAATTGACCAATACTATGTTATGTCCATCTTTGCCCATCAACAACAATGAACAATGAATAACCTCCTTTGAATCAGAGCAGACATCCCAAATAAAAAATGAAGTTTCTTCATGGGTTTTTGCGCCT
The DNA here is from genome assembly GCA_002933935.1 of Eutrema yunnanense. NCBI lineage: Eukaryota > Viridiplantae > Streptophyta > Magnoliopsida > Brassicales > Brassicaceae > Eutrema > Eutrema yunnanense. Next base: position 47,897 of record PKML01059453.1, on the reverse strand, counting down.
CTTGATCATAGCTTCTGCCATTTTTGAATTGGTTCAAGCTCAAGATCAGTCAGGTTCTTACTCTGCTTTATGTTTTCTCAGTTTTTTTCATCAAAGCTTTGATTCCTATGCAGATTGAGAAACTCTTTTAAAGTTTGTTTCTTTGGTCATGAACAGGGTTCATCAGCTTAGATTGTGGTTTGGTGCCTAAGGACACGACGTATGTGGAGAAGTCAACGAATATAACATACAAATCAGACGCGAATTACATCGAAAGTGGATTGGCCGGGAAGATCAATGACGCGTACAAGACGCTGTTTCAGCAACAGACTTGGTCCTTGAGAAGCTTCCCTGATGGTCAAAGAAACTGTTACAACTTCTTCAACCTCACAGCAAAGCGCAAATATCTGATCAGAGGAACCTTTATCTATGGGAACTATGACGGTCTGAATCGACTCCCAAGCTTTGATCTTCACATCGGTCCTAACAATTGGACTTCTGTTTCGACCCTAGGAGTGACAAATGGTTCAATCCATGAGATGATCCATGTCTTGACACAGAACCATCTTCAAGTTTGTCTTGTTAAGACAGGAGAAACAACACCGTTTATTTCCTCATTGGAACTTCGTCCTTTGAACAATAATACATACGTCACGCAAAGTGGATCGCTGATTGCGGTAGGAAGAGTTTACTTCTCACCCACTCCATCGTTTCTCAGGTAAAGAAAATGAGCCATAAAGGTTTAATTTTCATATTTGTTGTTTTTGTTCTTTGAATCAATAAAAGTGGGCCTGTCTATCTCTCTCTGCTTCTCACTCTAGGTATGATGAGGACATCCATGACCGAACTTGGGTCCCATTCTTAGATAAGAACAATTCAGTAATACGCACGGATCTTTTGGTCGATACAAGTAACCTCTACAATGTGCCACAACCTGTGGCAAAAACTGCTGCAGTACCTGCAAATGCTAGCCAGCCTCTGACAATAGATTGGACTCTCGACGAGATCACTGCACAGTCATATATATACATGCATTTTGCTGAAATCCAGAATCTTGAAGCTAATGAGACCAGAGAATTCAACATTACTTATAATGGTGGCAAAAATTGGTTCTCCTATTTTAGGCCTCCAAAGTTCAGTATAACAACTATATACAATCCAAGTGCTGTGAGTTCTCCAGATGGGAAATTCAATTTCACTTTCGCGATGACCGGTAACTCAACTCGTCCTCCTCTTATCAACGCCCTCGAGATTTATAAAGTCTTAGACCTTCCACATCTCGAGACAGACCAAGATGAAGGTAAGTTAAGCCCATTCTTTTACCAATTTCTTATCTGTTTATGAACTTTGTCTGGTTTCTGAGATGAGTTTTTGAAATGTGATGATCGATAAGTTTTTGCTATGATGAACATCAAGACAGCTTATAATTTGAGCAAAAGATCTAGCTGGCAAGGAGATGCATGTGCTCCTCAGTTATATCGGTGGGAAGGTTTAAACTGCAGTTATCCAGACTCCGAGCCACCGCGGATCATATCCTTGTATGTTTTGTTTGCTCATCTTTTATTGTTGACATTATTGCACATGATGTCAACAATTAGCGTAAAAAGACGATTTTACCTCTCTCTCTTATTGCTACATCCTGTACCATACATTAGCGTATACACAGTACTGTACATGCCTGATAAAATTGGGTTGAACAGTGAAATAAATGTTATATTTTACTAAGGTTTTATGAGTGTCAACATACTAATGAAACTTCAATTAAGTGACATCTTGTGCAAAATCCCCTTTATTGTTTCGGGTTTTTCACAAGTTCTAACTCTTGGATTCTTTGTTAGGAACTTGACTGGGAGCAATTTGACTGGTACCATAACATCTGATATATCCAAGCTAACACAGTTGACATTACTGTAAGCATCCGAATAGTCACACCAATAAACTTAAAAGTATACAATATGTTATAATGAAAACAACTCTGTAAATTTCTTCTTTCTTCTTTTCAATGCGCAGAGATTTATCAAACAATGATTTACAAGGAGAGGTTCCATTGTTTCTCGCTGATATGAAGCTTTTGAAACTCATGTGAGTTTCTGAATGACTATTCATATCTCTTCTCTTTGTGTGCTGTTCTGAAAGATTCAGTCTTATCATTTGCAGAAACTTAAGCGGAAACCCAAAGCTCAATGGCTCAGCACTTCAGCAAAGGATGATAGCTAACAAATCTGTAAAACTAATGTAAGATTCAGTCTCAAACCTTTTCGAGTCATGGAAGTATAGCAGACTCATCTGCAACAGTTTCCCATAAATTTTAATGATTGCAGTAGAGATGAAACCTGGAAACAGAGTAAAAATACTAGTAAAATTTAACTTCTAATCACTTTTTTTTTTTTGGTTTCTCATCACTTTTAATATATACAGTTTGGATGAAATCCAGAATCCAACCCCAAAAAGTAAGAGTAAAAATGTTCCAATTTCTGTTATCGTCGCTGCGTCAGTGGCTGGCGTGTTTGTTCTGCTAGTTATCTTGGCTATCATTTTTGTCATCACAAGGAGAAAACTGAAAACTGCTGAAGGTACGTATGATCACCACATTGGGACTTGGTTTTACTAGAAACTAATGAAAATGAAACTGGTTAGATTTTATGGTTTTACAGCTCCAGGTCCAGCATCAGTGGCTACCGGTGCGGTTAAAAGTGAAACAAGATCAGCCAATCCATCAATCATAACAAAGGAACGCAAGTTCACGTATTCCGACGTACTAAAGATGACTAAGAACTTCGAGAGAGTTCTTGGTAAAGGAGGCTTTGGAACAGTGTATCATGGAAACTTGGATGATACTCAAGTAGCTGTGAAAATGCTCTCTCATTCATCAGCTCAAGGTTATAAAGAATTCAAAGCAGAGGTACTTAAACAAGACATAGATCCATTAAGTCTATGTTTTTTAAATGAGTTTTAAGTTTCTCTTATCATGAAGTGGTAATTTGGTTATATCTTTCTTAGGTCGAGCTTCTTTTAAGAGTTCACCATAGACATTTGGTGGGACTTGTGGGGTACTGTGATGATGGAGATAAATTAGCTTTGATCTATGAATATATGGCAAAGGGAGACCTGAGGGAGAATATGTTAGGTAACACACTTTAACTAAATGACTTTGATTTCACTCCACTCCAGTTTCATCTCTCAATCCAATACAGGAAAACGCGGTGGCAATGTCTTAAGCTGGGAAACCAGAATGCAAATAGCTGTAGAGGCAGCACAAGGTGAACAAAAATATGTCTTAAGACAATTTTCGTTTGGTTGTCTGAAAGGAAAACTGAGATAAACAATAACCATTTGAAACAGGATTGGAGTATCTGCATAATGGATGTAGGCCTCCTATGGTTCATAGAGATGTGAAAACTACTAACATCTTATTGAATGAGCGTTCTCAAGCGAAACTAGCCGACTTTGGGCTCTCTAGATCTTTCCCAATCGATGGCGAATCTCATGTCATGACAGTCGTTGCAGGAACACCTGGTTACCTAGACCCTGAGTGAGTGAATCAATCAGTTTTGTTACTCAAGTGAGTAATGAAGAATGTGAAGTGTAATCTCTCTCTCTCTCTTTTTGATACAATATGTCAGGTACTACAGAACAAACTGGCTAAGCGAGAAGAGTGATGTTTACAGCTTCGGTGTAGTGTTATTAGAGATAGTCACAAACCAGCCAGTGATAGATAAAAACCGAGAGAAACCTCACATTACAGAATGGGTTGGTTTCAAACTCACAAATGGGGACATCAGGAGAATTGTGGACCCGAAACTGATGGAGGATTATGATACAAACGGTGTGTGGAAGGTTGTTGAGTTGGCTCTGGCCTGTGTAAACCCGTCTTCAAACCGTAGACCGACGATGCCACACGTGGTGATGGAGCTAAACGAGTGTCTTGCCTTTGCAGTCGAAAGGAAGCAAGGTAGTCAAGATATGTTCAGAAAGGATTCTGCTGAGTTTAGCCTATCTTCTGCTTCTGATTTCGCACCTAGAGCGAGGTAAATTCAAAGTCTTTGATGTGTTGTGAAGCTATGTTATTAATTGTAATCGATTGTTCATACTGAAGTCTCTAAAATAGTTTTGTACATAAGTGGAGGTGGTTGCTCCTCCAACAATATTTAGCCTTTATATGTGTAAGTTGCTTTGGATCACGATATCTTGATATGTGTAAGTTGCTTTATATGTGTAGAAGTTGATATTTTGATATGAAAATTCAGTATTAGAGATGTTTCTGTATGTACTCTGGTCACAAAACCGTGCTAAGGAAGAAGACAGAGATCAGGATGTAATGTTGTGATGTTCTGTTTTGGTTGTTTAGAGGTTTTTGATATAAAACTCGTTTGATAATAATAGAACGAGTAGACAAAAAAGAAACTGAAATAGATAGGATAAATAAACACAAAACTTTTAGCGTAACCCTAAATCATTGAGAAATCCAAGGGTTCTCTTGATAGGAAAGATTCTCCAGAAAACAATCGAAATCGAAATCAATAGGAAAGGTTACAAAGAGATGGAGATGGTGAACGGATCTCTCCTTCGCAGCATCTTCGTTGTTGCAGGTCGTGCCGTAAAATGGAGACAAAAGCGAAGTAATCAAAGACATAGTCACGGTGCTTGGTCAGTTACGATCCAGTCATGTCCGTATCCGGTGGTTGCCGAGGAGGCAGACGATTAAGTCAAATCCGAAAATGCCTTCTTCTTCGTAACGGTTGACACGTGGGTGCGGCCCATTTGTGCGATATGGGTTTACACTAGATCGGCCCGTAATAAAACTCAAGGTGAATTTTTGATTTTTGATTTTGATTTTAAACATATATACTTATAGAATTCAAGATGAATTGGCTGAATATACATGGTTGACCGATATATTAGGAAAGTAGCATTGGTAATATACAATTTAGTTCTCTCACATAAACCGTAAATGTTATGGACCTTTTTGCCCCTATCTCCAATCGCGGGAAAACAATACTCATGAAACAAGCATTTAATGGCTTGTCAGGTTGTCGAGTATTAATGGCAAGTGGGATGAGAGATATTTTGTATAAATATCAAAGGCGCCGCCGTTTGAGATTTTGCAAAAATCTTCAATGTTATTGTCATCATTATCCGATAAAGTGGTGTGGTTGGGTTAACCCTAGGGTTGAGTTTATCTGCTATTTAATGTTATACTCAGTGAACGATAGCAGCGACTGATATTCTGAAACTAGGGTTTGCTTCTTCAATCAGAAAAATTAAGTGGAAGTGAGAGAGTTAGTTGAGATCTACAGAGAGTTAGCAATCGAAGGTAAGAGCATTTATTTGAGATCCTGCATTTATTCATTTTTTTCGTGCCCATTTTGGTAATTATTTAATGATTTCGGATTTCGGTGATGAACGAGGTACATTTCAAATTTCTGGTTACAACTTTGAAATAGAAGCTTCCTTACACATTTTTCTATTTTTATGGACCTTTTTGCCTAACATAAGACAAATTTTATTTTGTCCGACGAAGCAGTATACTATTTTGAATTCCAAATTTGATTTCAAAGCCGAATCCTTTCTCAAAATCTCCGAGAAATCACAACCCATTAACGCAGTTTACACTTTTTTAAAATTGCAGAGGATAACATTTTATGTTATTATTAGCGGATAATATAAGCTTTGTTAAGGAGATTTTTTGGGGTACCACGAAGGTGTAAACTATTTATTTAGTTTTATAGTCACAAAACCTCCCACAAATCCGCGCTTTCAACTAACGACAAATAAGAACAGAGAAAGTTAATCGGTTAACTATTTGTTTATTATTAGGGGGAAATGTGTGAGTAAATAATATTTTGTTTCTTATTCATGACCAGAAACGATGACGCTTGTTGTACGGGCCGTCCGTGGCCGGTGGAACAAGACGGACGATGGGTTCTGGGAGAATATTCTCGAACTTGGGTGCTATAACTACACAATCGAGTTAAAGGAAAACGAGTCATACACGGCGATGGTGGCCAAAATAAGAGAAAATTTAAGAATACGGGAACAAGATGATATGGAGATAACATATCAGTGGCCACACTGGATGTTGGGTTCTGATTGGCAGAAATCCGACCCCATTCAAATCCGTGACGATGACGACACAGCCTTGTTCTTGGCGATCCGCGCCGATCTCGACGAGGTGCACCTTCGCGTGAGAGTTATCAGGAATCCCCAAGACCAAAACGCCAGCTCTAACCGGAATGAGTTAACATTGGGAGGAGCGTTTTCAGGTGCATTGGGCGGAGCCATTTCAGGAGCAATTGGTTGGGAAAAAAACCTCATCGACAATTGTAATATTCCACCGACATCATATAAAGATCCTGGTCGTAACATTAGTCATAACGACGGAGTTAGCGGTGATGTTCCTGCAGCAACTGAAGATGTTAATAGTAAGTAATGTTACTGTGATATATGTTTTGTTGTCTAATAATACTCACCTTTTACTAACTTAGTATCCTCGAACCCTGTCATTACAGGAGGGTTATCCATGGATATGGGTTTGGGTAATACAAATTCCCAAGCGGGGTCTTTCAATAATGTTATAGCAACTCAACCGGGTCCCTCTAACCTCCGTAAGCATCGAGTTACGAGCGATGTTCCACCAGCAGCTGAAGAGGATAATCGTAAGTGCATTTCTGTTATAGTCAACATATTGTTTGACTATGTCAAAATTGCGGGTAAAACGCTGACTCCAAATTCGTTAATGTGTTGAATATAGAAGGGTTATCGAGAGAGAGGGCCATGGCAAATGCGTTATCCGCAGCGGCGTCTATGGACAATGATTTAGCCACCAATATATTTAACTTATGGCGAAGTTTTGTTGAAACTGTCTCCGAGTATGAGTCCCGTAACATGGATAACAATGACCCTATGCCAACATCCGTGGTTCCTAGAGAGTTGGGTTTGAGCGTGCATGTGCCACAGCCGAATCAAATGGAGTCACCCCGAAAGCGTCATCTACTCTTTCGTGATACTTCATTACAGCTTTCCCTTGCCGGCCCGCCGTTTGTCGGAGCAGAAGCCATACAAGTGACACCCACACAACCACAGACGGTGGCGTTGAGCTCTAGTGATTCAACTAGTAGTTGGCTACGCAACATGACAAGTGACGACCCTTTTTCCGAAGAAGAGCTTTTTGATAGTGATGACTCGGTTGTCCAAGAAATTTCATTGATAGGTAATTAATTTATTCAACATAAGAAGGTGAAGTGAGTACAATATGATGGTGTTGAGCTAATCACTGAGAATACCAATTTTTGCAGACAAAGATATGGTGGCACGATATTTCGAGGACACATTTCCGGATGTGCCAAATACTATTCCGGTTCCTTTGACAACCCGGAATGACAAGGGGAAAGGAAAAATTGTGTTTCAAGGTTTGCCAGCAACCTTAATGGGATCCTCTTCACGTGTTCACAACCTTGACGAAAATCGAGTGATGCCGGTTTTGGAGCCACGTGTGGAGACAGTGATGCATGAGAGTGACGCACCCCCGTACTTTGATGACCCCATTCCAGAAGGTAGATATCGAGATATCTACTTTACCAAAAAATTTGTAGTTATCAGGGAACGAAGATATCGTCAAAACAATTATCACTCTTTTTGTAAGGCAATTGGCTTATCCTTTAACAATAATATCACTGTCCTATTTTTGTTGACCTTTTACAGATGAGTTGCGACGAGCTGTGTGTGATGTGGATTATGAGGGGGACGACATTTTTGTCGGTCGTGTGTTTAAAAGTAAGGAGGATGCGAAGCTTAAACTGGCGATACATGCTATTAATCGAAAATTCCATTTCAGACACGCAAGATCTTCTCCCAACATGTTGATCTTGGTGTGCGTCAGTCCAAGTTGTAAGTGGCGAGTGTACGTAACAAAGCTTGATGATATCGATAGGTTCGAGATCAAAAGTGCATCACTCCGTCACAGCTGCAGTGTCGATGCGCGAGGAAACTTCCATAGGCAGGCGTCAACAGCAGTCATCGGAAATCTAATGAGATCACGTTACGGTGGTGGCGGGAAAGGACCAAGGCCTTGTGAACTCCGACAGATGTTGCGACATGAATTTAGTCTCAACATTAGCTATTGGAAGGCATGGAGGGCACGAGAGATAGCTATGGATAACGCAATGGGAACAGCCCTTGGGAGCTACGCCTTAATACCACCATATTTCAAGTTATTGCTGCGTACAAACCCTAACTCAGTTGTTGACTTGGAAACTGAAATGGACAGGTTAGGCGTCGAACGGTTTAAGTACCTATTTTTCTCGTTTGATGCTTGTGCTAAAGGATACGCTTGGATGCGTAAAGTAGTAGTCATCGACGGAACCCACTTGCGCGGACGTTACGGAGGGACTCTTTTAGCCGCAAGTGCACAGGATGGTAACTTTCAAATATTTCCCTTAGGTTTTGGTATAGTCGACAGTGAGAATGATGCAGCTTGGGAGTGGTTTTTTCGTAAGCTGAGATTCATAGTCCCTGACGAACCAAATCTTGTATTTGTGTCTGACCGACACTCTTCCATCTACACAAGTTTACGGAAGGTACGTGTATCGATTATGAACATTTTCATTATCTGACAAATCTATTATCTGATAATACGATTATCTAACATAATGCAATTTACGGATATGTTAGTTATTTGAAGACAAACTTCTAACACTATCTACTTTTTCTTGGCATTCATTTTCTGCCAGGTTTACCCGATGTCTTCCCATGGAGCTTGCATCGTCCACCTCCAACGAAACATTGTGACAATATTTAAGTCAGAGGCGTTGAGCTACTTGGTTTCCCAAGCTGCAAGGGCGTATAGACTAACCGACTTTGATCGCATATTTGCCGAGATCCGTGCGACCAACAATGACTGCGCCGATTACCTAGCAAATATTGGATTCGAACACTGGAGTAGATCGCATTTCGTCGGTGATCGTTACAACGTGATGACGAGCAACATATCAGAATGTTTGAATAATGTCCTCACGAGTGCTCGCGATTTCCCGGTAATTTCAATCCTTGAAACTATCCGAACAAAGCTAGTTACATGGTTTGCTTTCAGGCGTCAGGCTTCGGAGAGTGAAGAAGATAGCATAAATCCTAAGGTGCAAGATATGGTAATTGAAAACTTTGAGAAAGGAGCTGGGTATTTTGTTATGAAAATCGGAGATGGTATATATGAGGTCCGTGACGAGATGGATGTTGCCTTTGCGGTGCACCTGTGGGATAGGACCTGTACATGCCGCGAGTTCCAAGTTCTGGGAATACCTTGCAGGCACGCAACTTCAGCTGCTATCAAAGAGGGTGTTCGAGTTGATAGTTTGGTGGGTGTGCATTACACAGTGGAGTATCGAAAGATGGCGTACCAAGGTTTAATTATGCCGGTTCCTGATATGGATACTCTAGCCCCTTCTCCTGAGGATGTCGGCGGGGGAAACTTGGCTCCGCCTGCGGTGAGGAGGCCTCCGGGTCGTCCGAAAAAGAAGAGGTTTCTATCTAGGGGAGAGTTCAAGGTAAAATTCTTGTCAATGTTATCAGTTATATATGATATACAATAACATTATATATGAAAGGTAATGTTATATGTTGTAGCTTAGAAGCAGTCGAAGGTGCACACGTTGTCGCATAAGGGGTCACAACCGCGCAACGTGTAAAAACCCCATAGGGGTATGTTTATTTACTGATGTTATCATCATTTTTTGTTATGTAATAACTTGTTATTTCAGTGGCGTAATGAGGTTTATTTATTCTTACTCGTAGGGTGAATAACGTGGGACACGTTGATAGTTTTTTGGCGATGATGGCATAAAGAATATTTGGGATGACATGACGGTGATGAGGCAAAGTCCACGACATGTTTATAAATGAAGTCGTTCGGTAGAAGTGTTCCTTTTGTTGTAAATTTGACATCACTTCTTCGCTTTGGTTTTGTAATATGATATCTGTCAACATTCCCCAGTTGTAGTGAAATGAATGCCATCGTGAATGTAATATATAAGTTTTTCTGATGTAACACAAGGTTTTATTGATGGTAGACATTACCCTACTCAGTCATAGAGAAACCTACACATAACAGGCGATTAACTGGGTAATGTTATTAAACCAGATAACAATAACCTGATAACCCGATTCCCCGATAAATCGTTAAACTATCCCGATAACATCATAAAATAACATGACAGATGGATTGCCGATTATCCGATAAGACTCGGGAACAGCAAAACATATCCTAAGTGACGTCGTTTAATAGAAAAGAAGACATATCTTATTTGGGGACCTCCATCACAAAAATTGGGGGAAAACTATTTGTGCTAGGGTTTATTTATGCGGCGAAGGCAGAGGAGAATGACTTCATCTTCAAATGAAAACATATCCTCGGCGAATTCAGGTAGTTAAATTGTTGTCAATTAACTATAACCTTCAATGTCTGCTCAAAATACGGTGAAATTTGTGTTCCCAAATTTGGAATTTATGTTATCCTAGAAAATTGGATATTCCAGGCTTTAGTGAAAGACAAAGGCGTGGTGTTCATTTAGGACATAAAGGAATGCCCAATACTTGTAGGTGTGGACAAAAAGCTGTCATAAGAACTTCATGCACAACAAAAAATCCTGGAAGGCTATTTCATTGCTGTCCACATGGATCTGAAACGGTAAACATCATCAAAACTTGTAGTGTAAAGATTTGAGAGTGTTAAGGAGCTTTGTATTTCCAATTTTGGAGTATTTAGTAAAGAACTTACTATTTTCAAGGACAAGAACCATTTGTTCAAATGGACGGATGAGTCAATCGTTGAGGAGATAGAAGATATGAGAGACAATCTTCGTGGATATGAGAAGGAGATTGAGGATTTGAAAGACAATCTTCGTGGATATTCGAATGTGGTGAAAGCAATGAAAATCGATGTAGAAGGATGTGAGAAAGAATTTAAGGAATTGGTAGGGGAGATTAGTTTGTTGAAGAACCTGATGGTGTGTGGAGTTATTGTGATTTTTGGTTACTATTATATGTGGCCTTAATCATCTATCTGTTTTTTTAACCTACCTGTGTCGAGAAACACCCTTCTATGTATGATAATAGTTATTGGATAACACGATCCTTTATGTTATCGGCTATCCAGGAAGTACACCCTACAAAATAGCTATGTTATCGTAGTTTTGCTATATGTTGTCGGCTGACAATGTAATAATTTAGTCATACATTGTTATCGGATTATTATGACTTAGATTAATATATAAACACTAAACCATGTAGAATAACGACTTTATGCAATGGGTAGGACGAAAATTAAACGGTCATCCATGTATATTTAGCCAATTCACTCTTATATACTCCAAAACCCTAACAACTAAATCGTAAAGCCTAACACAAACTCCAAACAGTAATAGATTTCTCGGATAAGTTATATATACAAATCTATAATTATTGGAATTATCTGAGAACCAAGTTAACGGATAAGTTAACCAAATAACATAACATAGATAACATGGTTGTCCGATACCAAATTTAACACAAGTAATAGTAACTAATTGATCGTTACCTTGCCCGGAATCCTAAACCCTATAAAGAATTTCCTGCAATACAAACTCCTAACATTTATATCTAAATTTTGAAAATTTCCTCGGATAACTTATATATCCAATATATTTATAGTAATTATCTGCAAACTAAGTTACCGTATAAGTTTGGGCCAAAAATATATTTTCAGCACATAATATAAAGATAACATCCTGCAGTCGAAGAACAAACATAAGAATATTTACATTATCTTATGGGCCACTATTCCTTACTCGGCACATATGTGTAATAGAATCAGAATCAAACCCTAAACCCTAAACCCTAAACCCTAAACCCTAAACCCTAAACCCTAAACCTAAACCCTAAACCCTAAACCCTAAACCCTGAACCCTGAACCCTGAACCCTGAACCCTAAACCCTAAAATCTAAACCCTAAACCCGATAACATAACATAGATAACACGGTTGTCCGCTAACAAACGTAACAATAATTACATTATCTTATGGGCCAATATTCCTTAGTCGGAACATATGTGTAATACAATCAGACCGAATAACATTGCATTGTTATCTAATAATTACGTTATTTTAAGTAATTTTATGATAACTACGTTTGACGATAAGTTTGGTGGCAAAGAATTCTAAATCCCGATTACATAGAATAGAGAACATAAATGTTGAAAGTCGATAAAATTAAATTCGATAACACAAAAAGGTTAAACGTGAAACCACATAAGAAGGTTATCGAACAATGTAAAATAGCAGACTTCGAAGTATCCGTAGTGTTATAAAAGAGAGAGAGTTAAACCCAAAGCATGGGATAATATGAAAAGCATGTACATAAGGAAGGGGAGGAGAAGGGTGTTTTACACTGAATCTCCATACACCTTGGCTAAAGCGAAAACCATTTTTTTGGCATCATTAGTGATGGAGTTGACGTCAAGCAGTTTGACTTCCTCTACGCTACCCGTTGCGTGAGCTTGAATGGTTAAGATTGTAAGAAGACCTGCATCGTTTGGAGAGTTTACCTGCGGTGTTCCGTGAATACGTTGAACGGTGAAAGGTGTTGTTGGGACCTGACTCATCACTGGGTTGGCTCCAACTTGTCTAAACAGATAAGGAAGCATTACGGCCAATGGTTGTATGGCATTGAGGACAGAAGCATCGTTTTGTAGGCGAACATTGCAGTCGAGCACAGTTATAGATGAGCTTTTCAGATCAATGACTAGAGCTACCCAATGCCTACGGTCAAAGTTGAAGGGGGCGTAGACAACATCTGCCTCATCGTACAATTGAAGCCAATTGGGATAACCTTCGCCTTGAACAGCGAGCACCAATGAGGTTGGGAACACAAAATCGTCATGCGTAGGGGTTTTTGTAAATTTGGGGTAGAGTTTGGAGAGCTGGGAAACGAAGTTACAATCGAAAAGCTCGACCCTCAACTTTGGGCCGTCTGCTTCATTAGCCTGCAGCATGTGTCTACTAAACCGAATGAGTGCATCGACAACCTAGAAGACACAAACAAAATGCTTGCCAAAGTTAGCGGATAATTTATTTGGGGTATAATCTACAATACGCATAGAAAATGGAGGCATAGTTGGGTTGTTGAGACGTACTTTGTTTCCCATTGTTTTCTGACGATGTACAATGTCAACAACATCCTTGACCGATAGTGAGAGAGAGGAACCCATATTTATCGGCCTAGAAGACGGAAAAAGTTGTTGGTAACAATTGGAAAAGTTTAAAAATGTTTCATAGAACAAACCTTTTCAGAGAAGCTTTTGCCTTCTGGAATAGGTCCTCTGCAGCTTCATCTTCTCCGTCATTGTTATCCCTTTTGCTTTCGTAGGTAGATGTGGTCTTCAGACGTTTACCTTGTAATTCAAATGTACCGTCTAAGAGTATGGCGGAGAGAGTTCGAGGCCGCTTGCTCTTGCGCCGTTCGACAAAAGTGACATCCCCATCTTCAGTCCCCATAGAAACAATCTTCTCATTATCCTGTTTAACGAATAGGTTTAATAATACTGAACCGCCGAGATGGTAAATGTTATCGGCTAATGAGTTAATTTTCTAACATTTCAATGTTATCTGATAATTATGTATTGTGTTGATATCTAACCTTCTCATTCTCTGTCAGTTGTCGAGGCTGAAGTTCATTGTCTTGTTCTAATACAATATCCCCTTCCAAACCCTTGGATAGACAAAATGGATTGATTACCAAAATAATTGATTTCAAAATGACTGTGCAATAAAATATAATCATTCATGTTATCTAAAGTCAAAACTTACATTTGTACCATCATTTGTAACATCATCGGCTTGCAGGGACGGTTGGACATTATTGTCAACTGCATCAGTGTTACCCTCCTGTCCTTGGACATTAACTTCAATCTGCAAGACGTGGACGTAGATAAATCGTCGTAATGCAGTAAACCGTAATTAGTAGCGAAATAACTAATTACACTGCTAATTAATTATTTCAATAATTATTAAAAAAGTCTTACTGTATGTGCGTCAGTAACGTTTAAGCTGATGACATTGTGAGGATCACCTAGACCACTGAGTTGCTGCTGCATCCCGGACACGCTTAATTCACCTTCCACCTGCATGGTTTTCATAAAACTGAACGATCACCGTCACAATTATCCGATAACAATTTTTATGATAAAAGATTCTATACCATTGAATGATAACAATTTATCTCAGTAGGGGATTTGACATGATCGTTAATGACGTGTTCCCCGGGTCGTCTGTCATATTCGTTTTCCTGGAAACACCACAGATATTTAGGAATTATAGAGTCTTGATTACAGAAGAGTATTACAAACTCACCCCAAACGTATTTGGGGCAACGATATCAGCAAAATATTTATCTGAAACATTTCTCGGCCAACGACATCATCCAACAATTTCTGATAAAAGATTCTATACCATGGAATGATAACAAATTATCTCATTAGGGGATTTGACCTGATCGTTAATGACGTGGTCTTCGGGTCGTCTGTCATATTCGTTTTCCTGGAAACACCACAGATAGATATATTTAGAAATTTTAGAGTCTTGATTACAGAAGAGTATTACAAACTCACCCCAAACGTATCAGACATATAGTAAGCGGCAATCCCTTGGACGGAATCTCCGCCGTGGTTGCCTGGATTAGTGTAAGTTGAATCACCTTGGGGCTGGCTTTGAGGGGCATTGGGTGCATCTACAGAAATCCCCACATTTTCAGAGAAAGTATTATTGTTACATGTGGTGTCATTACCGGTAACATCGGTCGTTTTAGGGATGTCGGGATCATCAGTGTCCTCCATTATGAATGAGTAGTTTTTGAACCATGATATAACTCCATTGATAACTTTGTCATTGTTCTTCCCTAAGTTCTCTTCCAATTTAGTCTGAATTATGTCACCAACTCCATTGATGACTTTCTCATTGTTCTCCTCGATTTTTTTGGCAACGATATCAGCGATTCTACCTTCTAGCATGCTAGCGAAACTGCAGAGCTTTAAGTCCAACATATCAGAATTGTTTTCTACTTGTGTTTCTTCTCTGTCGTCTTCTTCTTCTGGCGTTGTTACCTTTTTCCTCATCCTTCTCGGATGTTGTAACGTAGCCTTCCTTGCACGGACTGCACTGACCTTCTGGCCACCTCTCTTTTTGGATTGGATACGGGGCATCTGCAACGGTTTGCAGCCTCCAACAAACATCTCTCTCTTGAATTTAAACCCTTCTTTTGCGAGTCTGACCATGTTATCAACAGTATGGTCTTCTTCTTCATCAGACCACGTCAAATCTTCTTCATCACAGTCAAACTGAAAATCTGGCCATATGATGGGGTCAACGTCAACCTAGAACAAAGGTGAGCTTAGAATATGACGATTTAACAATTAATTCATTAATAAACATAGGATCGAAATTATATCCATCAATTGACAAATACAAAATGATAAGAGGAGAGTATACATACAGTCTTTTATATTTCTTGTTATCAACCATAAACTAATTTATGGTTGATAATTGGATAATTAATCTATCGGCATATAGTTATTGGCAGATAATAATTTCCAAAATAACATTTTATTTACTAACATCACATACATACCGAGCGTGATTTGTCTACTTCCATGGCCTGGTTCAGCTTAAGAGGTATTCGCCGATAGCCAATAGGATCACTTTCATCGTCGGAATCAGTTGGTTGCTCGATAGATGTAGAGGGACCTTCGTCAATGGCTGGAACCGCTTGGAGAACAACAAGCTGCAGTGCAAGAAATAATCCTTGAACAGTGATGTTGGAGGTGAGGAATTGAGTTAAGTCTCTTTCCATTATTGAGTCCATGATCTTATCAAAACATAGACGGCCCCAAGGATAACGGAGGAAGTAGTCAATGTTCTCGACCATTTCAGCATGTTCAGGGTCGACTTTGAGGTTGGGAAAGTGGACCGTCGGAAGCAAAATGGCATCCACTAAGACTAGACAAGCATATCTAATCCGCTTTTCCTTGTCGGGGACCGTTTTTTTCTTGAGCATATAAAGTACCCTCTCAATGGAAACATTTTCCTCATCGCCAAAAAGAGTTCCGTAGTACGGTCTGCTGATGCCGGCGGTGCATCTTGTCTTTCTTTTTGAGTGTGACGGATATTTTCCACATGGAAGGCCTGTGACGATCTTAAATTCCCGAAGACTAAACCTTATGGGAGTTCCGGCGAAGAGAACCCAAATCTCATTCTTCTTCTTAAGGCTCAACTGACGGGATAGAAGAAACAATCCGAATTTCGCAGACCACGCCGGTTGTGTGTGGAGTTGGAAAAGCTGGCCGAGAGACGATTCCTTGAGAAATTGAAGTTCATCTTTCTCGAGGGCCTGCGCCAATTTTTTAATGGTCTCCATTTTCTGATATAAATTGACCCGAACACCTTCTGGCTGCTCTCCCGCCGCAAAAAGACGTTGTGGTAGTTCTAGATCCGCCATCTGGGAACATGAATCTAAGTTTAGGAAAAAATTTCCCCCGGAATAGGTGAACACAAAATGGATGGAACACAAAATCACTGGACAACAAAATCGTTCGAAACGAAACTCGATTTAACTAACTCTGCAATCGGATAATTGACATTAACATTTGAGAAAATTTTGAAAACAAGTATTGTTTACCTTTTTGGATTTCACCGAGTTTACGGTTTTTGGAGATGTACTCGCCGCCGATTTAGGTTTACAGAAAGAGATAATGATAGAGATGTTCAAGAAATTTGATAAAGACTTTTAGAGGAAAAGCCAAGATGATGAGTTGAAGAGGAAAAACGAAAGGTCACTATCAGAGAGTCTCTCTCATTAGTTTTAAACGAAGAGTAGAAGAAAACCAAAAGTTCTCCAAAATCCAACATTAAAGATTGTCTGACACACTCCTGCGAGAAGCTTAAATATTTTCAAAATGATTCGTAGTTTGTAGCAATGGGTAGTAGGGGTTTTCTCGTCATTGATCATCATGAACAGTGATGATGAATAGTTCCAATTGTTAGATTCCTAATTTCTGTTTTATCTATTGCTATATATTGCATATACTCTATACAAATTGACAAAAATTAATAAACAATTACATAACTAAAGTTTTAAGAGAAAAATAAACAACGAAAAAGTGAATTTTGACGATAGCCTTATTGGCTAAAACTATATCAACTCTGTTATTATCTTTTTTTTTATATTCATATTCAATCTGATGCGATTATGTTAAATTTTTGGATTATGTTGCCTCTTAATAGGTTTTTTTTTGTTTTTGTATTATTTGCTTGGATAATTGCACGTCTTCAATTTGGTTACATTTATAATTTAGATTTAAAAATCAACCATTTGATTGAAAAAAAATAATAATCACTAAAGTCCAATATCAATGGTGGTATATTTATATGTATGTATATATTCTGGCGAAATTAGATGCGCTACAATTATATATTGAAGTCAGCACTTTGTAATTGTAGGCAAACGAAGAGGTCACATATCACAATTGCCAAAATTGACTCATTCATTTGAATAACACTCAAATTTTGTTAAAATTTGTCCAATATAATTAGGATTATGATTACGAAAATTGAAATTTGTTACCTATTTAAAATTTGGATTGTTTTTGTTTTAAAAAAAAAAGAAAAGCAGATATTTTTACAATAGTTCTTGTTCCCTCTGATGTTAATTGCTTGGTTGATTACATATTCTTTTTATATTTCATTTTTGATCTTAGTTATATAATTTGAATCTTCCCAAGCCTGAAACCAGAAAGAATGTCGCAGGCAAGTAAGGCTAGTGTTACAATCACCTAAATAATCTAATGTTGAAGACTTGGCACAAAGATTACACAACTCATCAGACCGAAATAAGTTGACCTATGTTTATGTTATCTCAGTTTTTGCTAATCAACATCAATGAACAATTAAAGAATAATAGTGTCCTCTGAATCAAATCACCTATCCAAGAAAATGAAGTCTCTTGATTGGTTTTTGTTCCTCTTGATCATCGTTTTTACCGTTTTGAGATCAGTCAAAGCTCAAAATCAAGCAGGTTCTTGAGAACATACAAGACTCTGTTTTTGATTACTCTGTTTTGCAGCTAAAGAAAACAAACTAAAATTTTAACCACTCTTTTGAATGTATTCTCTCTGATTACATTTCTGGTGTTGATCATAAACAGGATTCATCAGCTTGGATTGTGGGTTGGTGCCTATGAACACAACTTATGTGGAGAAGTCGACGAATATAACATACAAATCAGACGAGGATTACATCGACAGGGGTTTGGTCGGGAAGATCAAGGATGCATACACGACTCTGTTTCAGCAACAGTTATGGGCCTTGAGAAGCTTCCCTGAGGGTAAAAGAAACTGCTACAAGGTCAACCTCACAGCGAACCGCAAATATCTGATCAGAGGAACCTTTGTGTATGGGAACTATGACGGCCTGAATCAACTCCCAAGCTTTGATCTTCACATTGGTGCTAACAAATGGTCTTCTGTTAAAATACTAGGAGTAACAAATACTTCAATGCACGAGATATTTCATGTTGTAAAACAAGATAGTCTTCAAGTTTGTCTTATTAAGACAGGACCGACCACGCCATTCATTTCCTCACTGGAATTTCGTCCATTGAACAATGACAGTTATGTCACACAAAGCGGATCATTGATGTTGTTCGCCAGAGTATACTTTCCGTCCCATTCATCATCGTTCATCAGGTAATTAAAAAAATAAAATCTTCCTAGGCAACATAAAGTATTATACTTGTTGTTCTTTGTGTGTGTTTTGAGTTAACGTAAAGAGCATCTCTTCAGGCACGATGAGGACTTACATGACCGAGTCTGGGGATCGTACTCAGATGATGAAATCGTGTCGATAAGCACCGACCTCCCGATCAATACAAATAACTTCTACGATGTGCCTCAAGCCGTGATGAAGACTGCTGCTGTCCCTGCAAATGCTAGTAAGCCATGGTACTTATGGTGGAATCTTGGTGACGTCTCTGCGCAGTCATATGTATATATGCATTTCGCCGAAATCCAGAATCTAAATGCCAGTGACATCAGAGAATTCAGCATTACTTACAACGGTGGCTTAGATTGGTACAGCTATTTGAGGCCTCCCAAACTCAGCATTACAACCATCTACATTCCAAGCGCTGTGAGTTCTCCGGATGGGAAATTTAATTTCACTTTCACTAGGACGGGTAACTCAACTCTTCCCCCCCTTATCAACGCCCTCGAGATTTATACAGTTGTAGACATTCTACAGCTCGAGACAGACAAGGATGAAGGTAAGCATGTTCCTATGAAAATCAAAATGTCTTGTCTTTTAACCCTATTTTTCTGGTTTCTGAGATGAGTTTGAATGTGATGATCAGTTTCTGCTATGATGAACATCAAGAAGACTTATAGTTTGAGCTACAAGGAAACCTGGCAAGGAGATCCATGTGCTCCTCAGGTTTACCGGTGGAAAGGTGTGAATTGCAGTTATCCGGACTCCGAGCCATCGCGGATCATATCCTTGTATGTTCTGTATTCTTCATCACAAGGTTATCTAGATTTGGCTTTAAGAAATTCTAACTATTATGGATACTTTTTTTTTTGTCTCTGTTTCAAAAACAATAGGAAACTGAAGGAGAGTGAGTTGACCGGTACCATAACATCTGACATATCCATGCTAACACAGTTGAGAGAGCTGTAAGTATCCGAATTGTAACGCCAAGAAACTTAGTATTCAATATGCTTTATTGTGATGGGAGAAAAGATTAACTCTGCACAAATTTTTTCTTTCTCTATATAATGGACAGAGATTTATCAAAGAATGATTTATCAGGAGAGATTCCAGCGTTTTTCGCTGATATGACGTTGTTGAAACTCATGTGAGCTTCTTTTTCACAACCTCTCGCTGCTTTTCTTGATCTTCTCTGAAAGATTCAGTCTTTTTCATTCACAGAAACTTAAGCGGAAACCCGAAGCTTAATCTCACAGTTCCAAACTCTCTTCAGGAAAGGGTAAACAGCAAATCTTTAACACTAATGTAAGATGATCATACTTTACTTGATTCATTCTCAACTATTTTTCTACTCAATTGGAAATTATATTAGACTCCCTTCAACAATCTCCTTTTTTCTCGGTTTCTCATCACTTTTAATGATTACAGTTTGGGCGATACCCTGAATCCGACTCGCAAAGGCAAGAGTAAAAAGGTTCTAGTGATTGCTATCGCAGCGGCAGTGGCAGGCGTGTTCGCTCTGCTTGTTATCTTGGCCATCTTTTTCGTCGTTAGAAAGAAAAAACCGAAAAGTACTGCGGGTATGTATGAATCACCAGACCAAGTTCTTGAGATTAATGAAAAACGAAAACTTGTCTGTTTTTACTCTATTCTTGTACAATTATACAGCTCCAGGACCCCCATCAGCCACTCCTGGTATAGTTAAAAGTGAGACAAGATCATCCAATACATCAATCATAACAAAGGACCGCAAGATCACGTATCCCGAGGTTCTGAAGATGACTAATAACTTCGATAGAGTTCTTGGCAAAGGAGGCTTTGGAACAGTGTATCATGGAAACTTGGATGATAGTCAAGTAGCTGTGAAAATGCTCTCTCATTCATCAGCCCAAGGTTATAAGGAGTTCAAAGCAGAGGTACTTCAAAAAGACCTAAATCCGTTTTAAGTCTTTGTTTTTAAATGGAATCAAGTTTCTCTAATCATGAAAATGGCAATCTTGTTATCTTTCTCAGGTCGAGCTTCTTTTAAGAGTTCACCACAGACATTTGGTGGGACTTGTGGGTTACTGTGATGATGGAGATAACTTGGCTTTGATTTATGAATACATGGCAAACGGAGACCTGAGGGAGAATATGTCAGGTAAACACTTTTAACTAAGAGACTCCGATGTAGTCGAATCCATCTCCCTCCTTCCACAGTTTAAAACATTCAAATCCCGGTACAGGAAAACGCGGAGGCAATGTCCTAACCTGGGAAAACAGGATGCAAATAGCTGTAGAGGCAGCACAAGGTAAACAAAACTCAGACTTAGTCTCTCTACCTTTTGTCTGATTCATTAGGAGAAAAATGTTGCTTCTGGATGTTCTGTTTATGATGTCTGATGGCAGGACTGACATTAACAATAACCATTTGTAACAGGATTGGAGTATCTGCACAATGGATGTAGGCCTCCCATGGTCCATAGAGATGTGAAAACTACCAACATCTTATTGAATGAGCGGTCTGGAGCGAAACTAGCCGACTTTGGGCTCTCGAGATCTTTCCCAATCGATGGCGAATGTCATGTCTCGACAGTAGTTGCGGGCACACCTGGTTACCTAGACCCCGAGTGAGTGAATAAATTAGTTATCATCACTTCACTTGTGTTGGCTGTGTTGCTCAAATGAGTAATCAAGAAAGTTAATGTGTTATTTCTATACTCTCTCAGGTACTACAGAACAAACTGGCTAAGCGAGAAGAGTGACGTGTACAGCTTTGGGGTAGTGCTATTAGAGATAGTCACAAACCAGCCTGTGATAGATAAAACCCGAGAGAGACCTCACATCAATGAGTGGGTTGGGTTCATGCTCACCAAAGGAGACATCAAGAGCATCGTTGACCCGAAACTGATGGGGGACTATGACACAAACGGTGCGTGGAAGATTGTAGAGCTAGCTCTGGCTTGTGTGAACCCGTCTTCGAACCGGAGACCAACAATGGCACACGTTGTGATGGAGCTAAACGAGTGTGTGGCCTTGGAAATTGCAAGGAGACAAGGTAGTGAAGAGATGTACTCAAGAGGCTCTGTTGACTTTAGTCTCTCTTCTGCGTCAGAGTTTGCCCCTGGAGCAAGATAACTTGAAAATATTTATGTTGGATGTGATTTCATTAAAATCTATCTTATTTGTTTGTTTTTGCCATTGTTAATTTCCCAATTTATGTATTTCTTTGTTTCTGAAGAAAAACAATTGCTGTTTTTTTTTTTTTTTTGTGTTGAATTGATAAAAAAGAGACTCTTTGGCTCTCTTGTATTGTATGGGTATGATGAGAAAAAAATCAGAATTAAAATTTATTTTGACACTATTTGAGAACAATATGATACATCATTATCATTTTCCTAATTCTCTTAAAATTATTATAGAATCTGTAAACTAAGCTGTCACTAGAGGGTGTATTCAATCTAGCATTTTGAGTTATTTGTATTAAAATCACAAATCATATGTTATTTAAACATGAATTTTAAAAGTTTTTTAAAATCTCATGTTATTGAAATAGTGATTTCTAATTGAACCTTCAAATCCACTGTTCTTAGAAATATTTTAAGTAGTGGATTTTAGGAGACTTTTAGTGAACTTGAGATGTTTTGGTGGAATTTCTTAGTTAAAAAAATAAAAATTCAAATCTCATGGTTTTAAGTGAGATTTAATAATTATTTAAAAATAAATCATAACAACTTTCATAATTCACTCAAATCATCTAAAAACTCACTAAAACTCAAAGAGTATCGTTTTAAGGTTTTATTTTTGTTTAACAAAGAGTGTCATTTTGTGTTTTCAATACATAATTTTAAATAAAAATCAAGTTTTAACCTTATTGTTTTAGTGTATCAATTAGAGAGAGAAAAATTGTTTAGTTTATTAATAAAGGGTAATATGAAACTTTTCATAATTTTCTTAATATGTGTGAAATGTGTCAAAATAATACTTTTTGTAAAACAGAGGGAGTATATTGAATACACCCCCTAGTTGTGGAACAACCATACTACTTAATTAAGCCTTTTAACAAAACAAAACAAAAAAAAATTCTGATTACTTAATTTAACTCCAGATTTTGTTTCATCCCACCTAATCACTCTTCCAAAAAAATTACAAGTCAACGTCTGACGAAAATCATTGGAGGTTGCTTTGGCATGCACAAAAATATGATAAATAAACTCCATTCTTTTGATCATTGACTTTTGACGGTGGTTGTGGTTTAATGCACGTCTCCTAACGCCGAAATTACAGCGTGTTCGGTTGTGTTGAGTTAGTCAACGGTTGTGGTTTTAAACGACGTGAGAGAGTTTTTTTTGACTAATATCACTCTTGTCATTTTCTCTCGTCAACGAATCATTTTGCACCGTGGAAAAAAAATTATTCCCAATTATTTATTTATTCAATTCATTATTAATCTTATAATTCAGGAGTTGACTTAGGACTTTTGAGAAGTGGCTCATTTCATAAACTCATGCATATATAGCTTCCTAATGAAAAAAAAAACTCTCTACATTGGACCGTGATGATGATAACAATGGAGAGATGTTTTGTGTTCATTGCCAATTGTTTGCTGATACTTCATATTGTTCAAGCTCAAAATCAAACTGGTACGTACAATTTTGCTGTTTAAATCTATATATGTGTGTTCTTCAACGTTCTTAGAATATATGATTTTATTGTCTTATTAGGATTCATTAGTGTGGATTGTGGTTTATCCCCTGGTGACTCTCCTTACGCACTCTCTACCGGCTTAACGTATACATCAGATGCCGGTTTAATTAACAGTGGGAAAACCGGTAGAATCGCCAAAGAATTTGAAACGGACTACAATAAGCCGACTTTGACATTGAGATACTTTCCAGACGGAGTACGAAACTGCTACAGCCTAAATGTAACCCGCGACACCAACTATATGATCAAGGCCACATTCCTATATGGAAATTACGATGGTCTTAATGTCGATCCGAGCTTCGACCTTTACCTCGGTCCAAATTTATGGACAACGGTAAGCAGTAATGATACTATAGAGGAGATCATCCATGTGACGAAATCCAACTCGTTACAGGTCTGCCTTGTTAAGACCGGAATAAGTATACCTTTCATAAATATCTTGGAGCTACGACCATTGAGGAAAAATGTGTACGTTACTCAAAGCGGCTCACTCAAGTATTTATTCAGGGCGTATTTTAGTGACTCAGGTCGTACTATACGGTAAGAACCGATCAAAACCTTCACATTGCATATACATATGCCTTGATTGATTGTTTGCATTTGCATATATATATATACTACATGTTATCATACTTATCTTTGCATATAAAACCACAATATTCAGTGTTTTAATTTTTGTTTCTTTTTGGTGTTGTTTGTTGTAAACACAATATCCAAACTGCTTATAGAGAAAATAAAC
Organism: Eutrema yunnanense; assembly: GCA_002933935.1. Taxonomy (NCBI): domain Eukaryota; kingdom Viridiplantae; phylum Streptophyta; class Magnoliopsida; order Brassicales; family Brassicaceae; genus Eutrema; species Eutrema yunnanense. Next base: position 23,717 of record PKML01059453.1, on the reverse strand, counting down.
ATCGTTTAACCAAGGGGTGGTAGCCTGGTGGTAGGAGACTTGGGAATCCGTTGAGAGCGGTTCTCCCGAGTTCGACTCCCACTGAAAACTTGTAATGATGCTTCTTGGCCAGTAGGACTCTGGGCCAAAGCCCAGAGAATTAACATGATGGACAAGTAAACCCATGATCTGGCCCATCCCATGATTAGTCCGAGCCCTTCCATAGGTTTGAGATCGCCTGAATTATCAAAAAAAAAAAAAAAACATCGTTTGCATTTTATGTTTACGTTTATAATTTGCAAAAATATTGTTTTACAAATAGCAAAAACAACGTTTTACATGTAAACATGTAGTTTTTGTTTTGTTTTGTTTTGTTTTTACATGTAGTTTTTGTGCTTGAACTCATTTAAAGCCATAAGTTATATTAGTAATGTGATCTAATACAAGATTGTGGCTGACACCCGGATGTTTTCTATGATCGTAAATTTTAAACACGAAAGCCAAACTGCAACAATAAAAACAAAACATCGTTTAAGTTTATAATTTGTATAAAATATATTCTTAAACGAAAAAATTGATTTCTTGAAAATAGAAAAAACAATATTTCACATGTTTAATGTTTTTGCGTTAGAATTGAACGTCATAGGTTAGATTATTAATATGGTCTAATACAAGAGTTTGTGACAGGTATCCGGATGATGTCTATGATCGTAAATGGTACCCGGTCTTCGTGGAGAACTCATGGACACAAGTAACTACGAATCTCAATGTTAACACTTCTACTATCTATGAAATACCAAAAGGTGTAATGGCAACGGCCGCAACCCCCCTAAACGCTAATGCAACCTTGAACATTACCTGGTCTTTAGAGCCGCCTACTACGCAGTTTTACTCCTACATGCACTTTGCAGAGCTTCAGACTCTACGGGCCAATGATACAAGGGAATTAAATGTGACACTGAATGGAAAATATTCATTTGGACCTTATAGTCCTAAACCGTTAAAAACTGAAACGGTACTCGACTTAAACCCAGAGCAATGCGATGGAGGGGCATGCATTTTGCAGCTTGTGAAGACGCCGAAGTCAACTCTTCCGCCTCTACTTAATGCTATCGAGACTTTTACCGTGATTGATTTCCCGCAAATGGAGACAAATGGAGATGATGGTATGTCGGTTTTACATTTTTGATCTTATCTACTAGTCTTTGCGTTTTGTGTGTTGATTCTTGATATCATCAAGCTCTACAATTGCAGTTGCTAGTATCAAGAATGTTCAAGATACTTATGGATTGACTAGAATTAGTTGGCAAGGAGATCCATGTGTCCCCAAACAGTTTATGTGGGACGGTCTAAACTGCAACAACTCGGATATTTCTACACCACCAATTATCACTTCACTGTAAGATAAATCATTCAATAATTTGTCTTACTTTAAAATCATGTCAATTTCGAACTAGATATCACACTTTTTTTATGTCTCCAGAGACTTATCTTCAAGTGGATTAAATGGGATCATCACGCAAGCCATTCAAAATCTTACTCACCTGCAAAATCTGTAAGTATTTCTCCACGGCTGACCAAGCCTAAAATTTGTTTAACCTTTGGAAATGAATAATGTTTGATGAGTTATTTCACCTTTGTTAATGGTAGAGACTTGTCAAATAACAATTTGACGGGAGAAATACCTGAATTTCTAGCTGAAATAAAATCGCTCTTGGTCATGTAAGTTTTTCATGAGACACTACAGTTTTGACCTTTTCTTTTGATTAAGCTTTCTCCTAAACATGATTGCTTATGTTTTAACTCTTTATCTATTCCAACAGCGACTTAAGTAGTAATAATTTAACCGGCTCGGTTCCTCCATCACTTCTTCAGAAGAAAGGAATTAAGTTAAAGTAAGTTTTTTCTCCGATTATTATGAGATATTTGCATAAGATGTCACTTATTTCAATTTTCATTAACACTTTTTCAAAGTGCTAAAATAGTTCACTTTTTGTGTGAAAAAACAATTTTACCCATGTTACTGCTGCATCGTGTACCGTACATATACATCGTGTACCGTACCCGCCATACTGCATATGAGCAAAATTGGGTTGAACCGTAAAATAAGTGCTATATTTTACTAAGGTTTTAGAAAGTGCTAAATTGCTAATAAAATTTAAAATAAATGACATCCTGTGCAAAAGCCTCGATTATTATCACACCAATTAATTTACTATTTGGTATCTTAACAACACTCACATTTTGCAGTGTTGAAGGAAACACTCATCTGTTTTGCACAAATGGTTCATGTGTGAACAAAGGAGAGGGCGTACATAAGAAAAAGAGTATCATTGTACCAGTGGTTGCATCAATTGCTTCATTAGCTGTTCTTATAGTTGCATTTGTCCTTTTCCTTATTCTCATAAAGAAAAATGCATCAAAAGTGGAAGGTATCAATAAATTAGCTCAAGAGTAATATCGCAACATACATACATATTACTAAGTCTGGCTAAAATTTTTGCCTTGTAATCTTAGGGCCACCACAATCATATATCCAAGCGTCAGATGGTAGATCCCCTAGATCATCTGAAACGGCAATAATGACAAAGAGTAAAAGGTTTACTTACTTGGAAGTTATGATCATGACAAAGAACTTCCAAAGAATCCTTGGGAAAGGAGGGTTTGGAATTGTTTATCATGGCTTTGTGAATGGTACAGAACAAGTAGCAGTTAAGATACTCTCCCATTCATCATCTCAAGGATATAAACAATTCAAAGCTGAGGTAGATTCTTACCTTCATCACTATCTTCAACGAAAACATCAATGATTCAACTATTTTCAGACACTTGAACTTGTGTATTATGACTTGGTGTTTAGGTAGAACTTCTTCTTAGAGTTCATCACAAGAACTTGGTCGGTCTTGTTGGGTATTGCGACGAAGGAGAGAACTTGGCTCTTATCTATGAATACATGGCCAATGGAGATTTAAAGGAACATATGTCAGGTAAAGAAAAAAGATGATCAAATGTCTTGTTTCAGTTCTATGTAGGTAACACAAGACTTTGACAACAATCTATTCTTTTAAAACACAGGAACACGTAACCGCTTTATTTTGAATTGGGGAACTCGACTAAATATAGTTGTTGAATCGGCACAAGGTTAGTTTATAAGATTACACACCATAATTTTCCTATTGTTTGTTTATGTTATCTTCTTCTAGAACCCTTATTAAAAACGGATGGTGTGGCCTAGGACTTGAGTATTTGCATAATGGATGCAAACCACCAATGGTTCATAGAGACGTCAAAACCACAAATATATTGTTGAATGAACACTTCCAGGCCAAACTTGCTGATTTTGGGCTTTCAAGATCATTCCCGATCGAAGGTGAAACTCATGTGTCAACAGTTGTTGCTGGAACTCCAGGATATCTCGATCCCGAGTAAGTATTACAACTTAAGATCTCTTTTCTCGTTGGTGAGAATGAAACTTGACAATTTTTAATCATATATTTTGTTTTCCAGATACTATAGAACAAACTGGTTGACAGAAAAGAGTGATGTTTATAGTTTTGGGATTGTATTGTTGGAGATCATCACAAACATACCCGTGATAGACCCGAGCCGTGAAAAGCCTCATATAGCAGAATGGGTAGGATTAATGATTACAAGAGGAGATATCAAAAGCATTATGGATCCAAGTCTCAATGGAGATTACGATTCTGGTTCTGTGTGGAAAGCTGTTGAACTAGCAATGTCTTGTTTGAATCCTTCTTCAGCAAGAAGACCCACAATGTCTCAAGTTGTTATGGCATTAAACGAGTGTGTGGCATCTGAAAATTCAAGGGGAGGAGCGAGTCGAGACATGGACTCGAAGAGTTCTATAGAAGTGAGCCCGACCTTTGGTACTGAAGTGAGCCCAACGGCTCGGTAGGTTTCATGAAGAGTACTGAAGTGAGCCCAACGGCTCTGTAGGTTTCATGAAGAATTATCCCATGAATTTTTGTTTATATGTTTCTATACTATCTTCAAATACGTGTGTCTCTGATAGGTCACCTTTGTTAATGAGCTATGAGCTTCTGTTATTGATACGTGAAAAAAATTCCAAAGTCTTTCTTTTTTTTCCCCGTAAAGTAAAACAGATAATAAGACAAAAGTGACACCATAAGGCACTGGTTATCCTGAATATATTCACACCCATAATCGGCTCTTAGATACAATGGTTAAGTAGAAAAGACAAGATTATTACCAACGTTGAGTTGGCCTAGCGGTTAAAGGAGGAGTGGGTATGTGCCTCTCCTACTGGCCCTGGGTTCGATTCCTATTGGGAGGGGTCTCCTCCGAAAGAATGACTTTAACATAGTTTGAGCCCCGTTCCGGGGATGTATGGGCCTACAGACCCGGAACCTCGGCGATTCAAAAAAAAAAAAAGACAAGATTATTTTAAGTTCACAAGTTTGTGATGTGAAGTTTGTTGCAGAAGCTCCTTCAAGGCCAAGTCTTTCTTACTCATAGCTAAGCTGCTCTTTTCTGCTCAGGAAGTAAGTACAATTGCTGCAATATGAACAAAGCAAGTTCAAATGTTCAATTATAAGCAGAGAGCTAAAAAGGTAAGAAAAAAGTTTGACTTGGCACGAGAAAAGCATATAAACGCCCTTTCTGGCCGTGCTGGATTCGATCCACTATAAAAACTTTTTTTTTATTTTATAAAAACGTTTTGGCCACCGGGGACGCCTTAACTGGTAAGAAAACGTGGAGCGCCCGCGGGCCTCGTGAGATTAGTTTTTGGGGTTAACAAACCTTTGCGATCCCCACGGTTATCAAAAAAAAAAAAAAAAAAACCAAAAGCATATACCTTTGGATTTAATCTTTGTGTTAGTGTGGTGGAGGTAGTTTTCTCTCGAGCTTTATCTTAACTTTCTAAAAAACCCTAGAAGAGTACCTTAAAAATCAATTCGTTTCTTTGGCTGCTTCTTTGCAGCAGGAGCCTTGGAGCGAACCATTTTTCGTTTTCAGCTACGTAAAATCACAAGTCACTCAAATTAGCTCTCCTGAAGCTGAGCTTCTGATAACAATCACACACAAAATACACGAAAGACAAAAAATAGTGATTGATATCATCCATGATCATAAACTAGTGATTCTCCAGCCAAACCTATCCTCACTGCGGTTTTTAGCACAAGAGATCTTTGGTCTCAGAGAACCTTAATATAATTCCATTTGGTTATTACCATAGTAGATAAGTTTGTAGTTTCAAATGAACAATCCCCTAAATTGTGCAATTCAACACCTCTTTAGCAATAAAGATAGAACTGAAGTACAAAGAGCTGTTGTTTGGTGAGAGCTAAAAGCTTTCCAGAGCAATCAAAATACTCGAGAAATCGAAGGACAATACAGAAACCCTTTTTGTATTCACAAGAAATCTATAGAGGATTCACCTTATCTGACACGTATCCGGAACATGAATCTTTGAAGCAGTAAAAATGTGCCAAACAACAACCATCTCAATCCCAATCACGTAAACCCTAAATCAATTAAACAAAGAAAAAAAAAATCCATCCACACGGTAGGGCAAGAAGACAAAGTGTTCCAAAATCCCAACATTTCTACATGGACTAACGAGACAAATCCCAACATTTTTCCGGTACCCCACCGGCGGAGACTCAACTGTTCTCCTCGGCAGCCATAAGGACACGGACCGAACCAGCATGGGCTTTGTGGCAGAGTGGCGCAGCCATAAATATCATGATGAAAAAAATAGGCATTTGCCTAAGGCCACCAAAAATATTATAAAATTAGAGGCCCACATTTTTTTTCTAATTTACCCTTATATATATATATATATATATATATATATATATATTTAATTTGATAAATATGGTTGAGTTATATGTTTGAGAAAATCATAATACTAATATTATTATTTTTATTTGTATGGAAATTTATACATATGCTTTATAGTAGTCTTTAATGAGATTAATAACAAACAAATTGAAGAAATTTAGTAAAAAAAATGTAAAAAGAAAAATGGTAATATAAATAATTAAAAGAAACAAAAATATAAAAATGTGCTTTAAAGTTTTTATATATTTGGTTATATTTTCAATATTGTGTAAATTTTTAGATAATTTTAATTTTTTTTTTGTTAGATAAAAAGAGCCACATTTTTCAATTCGGCTTAGATCAGGGTGAGTCTAAGCATGGCACTGCATCAAGCTACATATGCTACATTAAATGCTTACATAAAAAAGATTATTATGTTACGGGTCGAACTCACATTTTCCGTAACAGTTAAAGTTAACTGAAGAAAATAAATCAGAACTAGAATTTGTTTTAACACTATTTGAGAACAATATATGACACATCATTGTTATTTTCCTATTTTTTCTTACAATTATTGTCATGTGATAAATTAAATCTTTGTAGAATCAGGAGAATCTGTAAACTGAGCTGTCACTAGTTGTGGAATAATCTTATTACTAACTAGGGTGTGATCCGCGCTACGCGCGGGCGTTGTAAATAATTTTTCAAAACAGTTTTTATTGTCTATTATTTTATTTTTTGAATCTTATTGTTAATTGAATTGTCTCTATCAACTTAAAATATGTGTATTTTTTTTTACTTTTTGGTTTATTTTCTTAAATTTTTGTTTTTATATGTATTTGTTTAGTGGATAGTACACATTTTCACTTATTTTTTTTCCTTTGTTAGTCAATTTCATGCAATTAGTTGGGTTTTTTTAAGGGAAGATCTTCACAATTTAAAGTTTTCTTTGCATAATTTTTGTTTTTTTCTTTTATTTCATCTAAAACTTATTTGTTGAAGCCCTTGTAGAATATGTTTTCTTTTAATATTAATGATTAAGGAATTTTGGCTATTTTAAAAATTTTAGTTTTAAGATAGTTTTATGTTTTTTTTTTTAAATATATTGGATGTATAGATACTATGCGCGGACGTGGTCCACATTTTTTTTAAAAGTGATCTGGATCCGTTCAACATGCGTGATAAGTTGAGGTAATGTAGACTTGTTCTTTAGAAATCCGGAGGAAGAGATCCGTGTAGATGATTTGAGGAAAGATCCAGAACCGTTAGATTCTTGAGAAGTGAGAGATTTTTGAGGGATTTTTCTGGTGAAGGCGTTAGCGGAGAGATTCAAGAGCTGGAGAGTAGCCACATTGCTGAGACGATCAGACAATTCACCGAAGACGTTGTTGTTTCCAGGGGACAGAAGACGTTGTTGTTTCCAGGGGACAGAAGACGAAGCTGAATAGCGTTGGAGACTGAATCCGGCAGTGACCCATGGAAGAAATTGTTGGAGAGATCCAAGATTCTTAGATGTGTGATTGAAAATCAGCTCGGAGAAACAGAAAGAAGAAACTGTTTGTCTGGAAGAACCAAGCTTGTAACTCTAAACATGTCTGGAGAGTTTGGAACCCCGAGCTTTGTACAAGTGATAAGTAAATGATATTTTGCTGTTGATCTAAAGAAGCTTTTTTTTTTTTTGGATAACAAGTAATTTTTATTTTTTTTATTTTTTTAATGGTGTATAGGTGGATACTGAGGTGACAGCATGAGAAGAGAGAAAATGTTTTTTTATATATATATATAGATTAATTTAGGGAATTATCACTCTTGTCATTTTCTCTCATCAACTTGCTCTTTCAAATCATTTTGACACCTTTTTCAACAATATTTTTGGGCTGGAATTTACACAATTATATTTCTTAATTATTATTATTATTTTTAATTAAATCTCGGTATTAACACGATAATTAGGTTAATTTCTTTATTTTTCTGATATGATAACAATAATGAATAGTATATGCGACTTTGGATAAATAGTTTCATGCCGTTGATGAACAGTGTCGTCAGTTATCATGAAAATATGTGTAATTGAAAATATGAAAAATATGATGTTAACCCAATTTTCATATCATAAAAAATATGAAAAAATAAAAATATAAAAATTATCATGCTAACCAATTTATCATATCATAGAAAAATTATGTAATTGATTAACTAACTTTGTTATGACTTTGTTATTATAACAAAGTTATACATAATTATACCGATAACACAGTAGTTAACTTTGTTATTGATTTACTTCAATGTATGCTAACTGGTTTAACGCTATACCATGTTAATTACCATGTTAACCAAATAGTTAACCATCAGATGAACAATACTATATATATCATATGAACAGTATTAACAATCAAATGAACAGTGTTGTCGGTATATACTAATGCCGGAATAGAATAATATGATCAATGACATTTTTGTAGTTATTCTAAAGTGAGAAGGATAATTATAGTGTATTTTTATTTTCGATTTTTACTTTGCTAATTTCTAAACTATTTTTGCTATTCACCTAATTTTATGGTTAATTGTGTATATTAACTAAAATCAACCATTAATTTATCACCAATTTTTGTTCATTCCACCTAATTACTCTTTAAAAAAAATAGAAGTCAACGGCTGACGAAAATCATTGGAGGTTGTTGCTTTGGCATGCCAAAAAAAATGATAAACAAACTCCATTCTTTTGATCATTGACTTTTGACGATGGATATTCAGTCATCTACGACGAGAAAGACTAAGAGAGAGATCAACCAATGAAGAGCCATACAGAGTCAAAGTCAACGAGTATGTAGGATTCATTAAAAGGTTGTGGTTTAATGCACGTCTCCTAACGCCGAAATTACAGCGTGTTCGTTTGTGTTGAGTTAGTCAACGGTTTTGTGGTTTTCTCTTGTCATTTTTTTTTGACTAATATCACTCTTGTCTTTTTCTCTCATCAACTTGCTCTTTCAAATCATTTTACAAGGTGGAAAAAAAAATATTCTCCATTATTTATTTATTTAATTTTTTTATACTATTAAAACATGAATACTTTTTCAATCTAAACATAAAAAATATTAAATCATACTAAATTTTAGAGATTTTAAGTTGGAAATATCAAATGAGATTGTTTAAATTCCGCTAAATTTTCTGATTTTAACTTGAATTATAATAATATCAAATCATACTAGATTTTTGAGATTAAAGTTGAAAGTTATCAAATTTTATGCATTTAAAAAAACAAAAAATTGATAGTCTAATCTTTCATGTGATAATTGAAATGAAATATAACATAATAAATTTGTTCTAAATATATCACATTTGGTACACGCTGTTATACAATTAAAAAAATTAAAAATATGATTTTTAAATATATATGCTAATTATTGCTCTGCACGAGTTAGAAATATGATATAAATAACAAAACACATACTGTACAACAAATCAACAAAAATTTATCTTCTCACTATAAACCTAAGAATTGCAAATTCAACATATTTGAATCAATAACACTTAAATTATATCTTATTTCTCATTTCAATTTTTGTATATTTCAAAATTTAATCTACAAAAAACTTTACCCTGCACGTCCGCGGGCTCGGGGTGAGAATCTACTTAATCTTATAACTAAAGAGTTGACCTATGACTTTTAAGAAGTGGCTCATGTACATAAACTCATACAGCCATATGCATAGCTTGCTAATAAAAAAAAATAAAAAAAGATCCTCACCATGGAGAGACATTGTGTGTTCATTGCCACTTTTGTGCTGATACTTTATCTTGTTCAAGCTCAAGATCCAACCGGTACGTACAAAATTGTTGTTGTTGTTGTTTTNTGTTGTTGTTTTTTTTTTTTTTTTTTCTTGAACCTTCAGAAAATTGTTGTTTTAATCTGTATATGTGTAATGTGCGTTCTTCAACGGTTTCTTAGATTATAAAGATTTGTTTTTTTCCATATTATCTCATTAGGATTCATCAATGTGGATTGTGGTTTACCCCCTCGTGATTCTCCTTACAACGCACTCCCAACCGGTTTAGCATATACATCGGATGCTCATTTAGTTAACAGTGGGAAAACCGGTAGAATCGCCAAAGAATTTGAAACGGACTACAATAAGCCGATTTTGACACTGAGATATTTTCCGGATGGAGTACGTAACTGCTACAATCTAAATGTCACCCGCGACACCAACTATTTGATCAAGGCCACTTGCGTATACGGAAATTACGATGGTCTTAATCTCGATCCGAACTTCGACCTTTACTTGGGTCCGAATTTATGGACAACGATGAGTACTAATGATACGATAGAGGAGATCATCCATGTGACGAAATCCGATTCTTTACAGGTCTGTCTTGTTAAGACGGGGATAAGTATCCCTTTTATAAATGTCTTGGAGCTACGACCATTGCCGAAAACTGCGTACGTTACTAAAAGCGGCTCACTGAAGTTCTTATTCAGGAGGTATCTTAGCAATTCAGATCGTACTATACGGTAAGAAACCTATGTCTTTGATTTGTTCTTTGTGTTTTGCATTTATGTTTATATTTTAAATGTGTAATTTTTTCAAATAAAACCCACAATCTTTACTCTTTCATTAAAAAAAATAAAATTGTATACTGCAAACGCGAGAGCCAAACTGAAAAAATTATAAGAAGAAGAGAAACACCGTTTGCATTTTGCGTTTTTTCGTTTATAATCAAATTCTATTTCTTGAAAAATAAAACAATTATTTCACATGTCAATATTAAATAGTTTTTGCATTTGAAACGATCGAAAGCCTTAGGTAAGATAAGTATTAATGTGATGTAATATAATATTGTGACAGGTACCCATCTGATGTCTATGATCGTAAATGGTACCCAATGTTCGTGGAGAACTCATGGACACAAGTAACTACGAATCTGAATGTAAATGCTAGTAATCTTTATGAACTACCACAAGGTGTAATGTCAACGGGCGTAACGCCCCTAAACGCTAACGCGACATTAAACATTACCTGGACTGTAGAGCCTCCTACTACACAGTTTTACTCCTACATGCACTTTGCGGAGCTTCAGACTCTACGGGCAAACGATACAAGGGAATTCAATATGACACTCAATGGGAAACTTTCATATGGACAGTATAGTCCTAAGCCGCTAAAAACCCAAACCATATTCGACATAACGCCAGAACAATGCGACGGATCAGGAGCATGCCTTTTGCAGCTTGTGAAGACGTCGAAATCAACTCTTCCGCCTCTACTGAATGCTATTGAAGCTTTCACTGTTATTGATTTCCCGCAATTGGAGACAAATGAAGATGACGGTATGTCAATTTTAAATTCTTGATCTTATCTACAAATGTTTTTGCGTTTTGTGTGTTTGATTCTTGATATCAAGCTTTACAATCGTAGTTGCTGGTATCAAGAATGTTCAAGATACTTATGGATTGGATAGAATCAGTTGGCAAGGAGATCCATGTGTCCCCAAACAATTTTTGTGGGATGGTTTAAACTGCAATAACTCGGATATTTCTACTCCACCAGTGATCACTTCCTTGTAAGATGAATCATTCAATAATTTATCTAAATTTTTAAATCATGTCAATTTTGAACTAGATATCTCACAGTTTTTTTTTTTGCTCCAGAGACTTATCTGCTAGTGGATTAAACGGGCTCATCACGCATGCCATTCAAAATCTTACTCACTTGCAAAAACTGTAAGTATTTCTCCACGGCTGACCAAGCCTAAAATTTGTTTAGCCTTTGGAAATGAATCGTGTTTGATGGGTTATTTCACCTTTGTTAATGGTAGGGACTTGTCAAATAACAATTTGACTGGAGAAGTACCTGAATTTCTAGCTGACATAAATTCACTCTTGGTCATGTAAGTCTCTTATGAGACACTATAATTTGACTCTTTTTTTTTTTTGGTTAAGCCTTCTCCTAAACATAATTCCTTATGTTTTGACTCATTATCTATTCCAACAGAGACTTAAGTGGTAATAATTTAACTGGCTCGGTTCCTCCCTCGCTTCTTCAGAAAAAAGGAATGAAGTTAAAGTAAGCTTCTTTTTTTCCGATTATTATCGCGCCTATTAATGTATTATTTGGTATCTTTAACAACACTCACATTCTGCAGTGTCGACAACAATCCCCATCTTCTTTGCACAACTGGTTCATGTGTGAATAAAGGAGTGGGAGGACATAAGAAAAAGAGTATCATTGTACCAGTGGTTGCATCAATTGTTTCAATAGCAGTTCTTATAGGTGCATTCGTCCTGTTCCGTGTTCTCAGAAAGAAAAAGGCTACAAAAGTTCAAGGTAGTTAATTAATAATCTCAAGAGTAATATCACATACATATCAAACTTAACTACGTCTGGCTAAACTTTTTGCCTTGTAATCTTAGGGGCACCACCATCATATATGCAAGCGTCAAATGGTCGATCTCCTAGATCATCTGAACCGGCAATAATGACAAAGAATAAAAGGTTTACTTACTCGGAAGTTATGACCATGACAAATAACTTCCAACGAATCCTAGGGAAAGGAGGTTTTGGAATTGTTTATCATGGCTTTGTGAATGGTACAGAACAAGTAGCAGTTAAGAAGCTCTCCCATTCATCATCTCAAGGATACAAACAATTCAAAGCTGAGGTAAATTCTCACCTTCATCACTATTTGGAACGAAAACATCAATGATTCAGCTATTTTTAGAAACTTGAACCCTGTGTATTCTGACTTGGTGTTTAGGTAGAACTTCTTCTTAGAGTTCATCACAAGAATTTGGTCGGTCTTGTTGGGTATTGTGACGAAGGAGAGAACTTGGCTCTTATCTATGAATACATGGCCAATGGAGATTTAAAGGAACATATGTCAGGTAAAGAAAAAAGATGCATGATTGAATGTCTTGTTTCAGTTCTATGTAGGTAACACAAGATTTTGACATCAATCTATTGTTTTAAAACACAGGAACACGTAACCGCTTTATATTGAATTGGGGAACTCGACTAAATATAGTTGTCGAATCGGCACAAGGTTAGTTTAAAAGATTACACACCATAATTTTTCTATTGTTTGTTTATGTTATCATCTTCTAGAACCTTATTAAAAACGGATGTTGTGGCCTAGGACTTGAGTATTTGCATAGTGGATGCAAACCACCAATGGTTCATAGAGACGTCAAAACCACAAATATATTGTTGAATGAACACTTCCAGGCCAAACTTGCTGATTTTGGACTTTCAAGATCATTCCCGATCGAAGGTGAAACTCATGTGTCAACAGTTGTTGCTGGAACTCCAGGATATCTCGATCCCGAGTAAGTATTACAACTTAAGAAATGCTCTTTTCTCATCGGTGAGAATGTAACTTGACAAATTTTAATTATATATTGTGTTTTCCAGATACTATAGAACAAACTGGTTGACAGAAAAGAGTGATGTTTATAGTTTTGGGATTGTATTGTTGGAGATCATCACAAACATACCCGTGATAGACCAGAGCCGTGAAAAGCCTCATATAGCAGAATGGGTGGGGTTACTGCTTACAAGAGGAGATATCCAAAGCATTATGGATCCGAGTCTCAATGGAGACTATGATTCTGGTTCTGTGTGGAAAGCTGTTGAACTAGCAATGTCTTGTCTGAATCCTTCTTCAACGAGAAGACCCACAATGTCTCAAGTTGTTATGGCATTAAACGAGTGTGTGGCATCTGAAAATTCAAGGGGAGGAGCGAGTCGGGACATGGACTCGAAGAGTTCTATAGAAGTGAGCCTGACCTTTGGTACTGAAGTGAGCCCAACCGCTCGGTAGATTTCATGAAGAATTATCCCATGACTTTTTGTTTATATGTTTCTAATTTATGGAACTATCTTCAAATACGTGCGTCTCTTATAGGTCATCTTTGTTGATGAGCTATGAGCTTCTGTCATTGATACGTGAATAAGAGTTCAAAGTCTCTTCTTTTGTTTGTTTTTTTTTTTTTCGTAAGTAGTAAGACATAATAATTACTGAGGAAAACAGAGGAAACAGAGACTCTTTCCGACCATATTTGAATAGAAAAAGAGAGACCAAAATTTCTGTTTTAAACAAGAAAAATAAGTAAAACTGGGGAAATCGAGACTCAATTTCACAATTATTATAATATACTTTTGAAAATATAGTATTCATCAATTCCAGAAATTATAAGATTATATGTTTTTTTTAATGATAAAAAATTTGAAAGCCATCAAACAACATAGCAGGCGCGAATCCAGAAGATTTTTAGATCGTGTATACTAATATTAAATTAATAAATACTACTTAAAAATATAAAAATTTCAACAAAAGAAAAATTTTGGTTGACATAGGCGGATTTTAAAGTTTAAGTTATTTTTTATTTTTTTTAAATGAACTAAGTTGTTTTATCTTGTTAAATAGATTTAATTTGTTTTGTTTCTCTTTTTGGGCATCTAATTTTATAATAGGTGCAAATTTCAAATTATTATGAGTGCATATAGAAAATTAGTCGATTTAAGTCGATTTAAGAAAGAAAAAAAATAGAAATAAGGGTTTCTTTGGATCTGGGGAATCTGGGTGCGATTTCTTCAATATATTTCTTTCAATTGATTCATGTTAGAGTGAGAATGGATCGTGAGTCTCTATTGAATCGGTTTAGGGTTCGAATATGAATTGAGATTTATGGAGTTCCAGAAAATCGATTAGAGGAGAAGGGTTTGTGGTCGTGTTAGAGTTAAAAAGATTCCGTGAGAATGGCGAATGTATTGCGAGAGCACTCAAATCAGATTGGGAGATTGACGAAGAAGCAGGGCCGACTCAATATTATTATGGGCCTTAGGGCAAATATTTTTTTTGGACTCTTAATTTTTTTTTAAAAGGTGTTATACTAATTTTTTTTAAAAAAAATTTTTGTGTAATGTTTTTGTAGAATTATTTTATGAAAATACATTTAAAATAATTTTATGGGCCATTTTCAATCTAAATTTTATTATTTTATTTGTTTTTTTAATGAAAACAAAATATATAAAAAAAATCAAGTCACTTAATTATTAAGACACGTGGTTAGACCCTAGGGCGGTCGCACCCCTTATCCCCTTCTTTAGCTGGCACTGCGAAGAAGGAGAAAAATGGATTCCATGTGAGAGATTTCTTTTGTGGAGAAGAAGTCAGTTGACATCAATGGTGGTTTACAAAGATACTTTAGATTACTTTTTTAGTTGTACAGAGGAACGAAGGAAAGGAGGAAGATCTCTTTTTATTAAAATATTTTTGAATAAAAACTAGTCAAAACGGTATGTAGTTATCGTATACAAAACGGTGTGTTTTAATTTCAGTGAGTGATATAAAATCTGTTTTATTCAAAAGCTATATTGCGGTTTGACTGACCGGTGAAAGATTGACTTGCATTTTTTCGAAATGAAGAGTTAACTTGTTAATCCGAGTCACGTAATGGTTTTTTTTTTGCAGAAAACCCGATAAGAACCACATTTGGTCCCTTTTCTTACGGTTGATTCAATCCATTTTTTGATTAAATTGTGAAAAACGAACGACTAGTGCATTCTTTTTGATCTGCAAGTTACTTTTCATCGTGGACAATTCTCTTTGGTCGCTGTATATATAGACCGGATAAAATGATGAAATGTTTAAATACGCTCCATAATGAGCAACCTTATCACTTACAAAATAAACTCAATTTTTAAGATCGTTCACTTTTGACGGTGGAGATTCAATTAGTAAACTTCATCTACAACGACAAAGACCAAGAGACATA
The DNA here is from genome assembly GCA_002933935.1 of Eutrema yunnanense. Lineage (NCBI taxonomy): Eukaryota > Viridiplantae > Streptophyta > Magnoliopsida > Brassicales > Brassicaceae > Eutrema > Eutrema yunnanense. The sequence continues at coordinate 8,158 of PKML01059453.1, read as the reverse complement.
GAGACTTCCGTGCATCACTGAGTTTCAACATACACACATATAATTGTTCCTCGTTTTTCCACGTCCACATTATAGCGTGTTCTTTCGAGTTGACTTAGTCAACGGTTTTGTGGTTCTAAAGGACATGAGAGAGTTTTCGACCACAAACCCACTCTTGTCATTTTCTCTCAACTTGCTTTACCGAATCATTTTGCACCGTCAAAAATTAGCCTCAAATTTTTTTTTTTGTAATTCGATTCATTAATAAGACTTATAGTTATAGTCATAAACTCATATGCATAGCTTGGTATCTCTAAAAAATATCTCTCCTTTGGACAGCAATGAGAAAAAAAATGGAGAGATATTTTGTGTTCATTGCCACTTATGTGCTGATACTTCATCTTGTTCAAGCTCAAGATCCAACCCGTACGTATAAAATTGTTGTTTTAATCTATACATTTTTCTGATCTAATACGTTCTCCTTTTTCTCAGATTGTTTGGTGATCTCATTAAAATCCCCAAACATCATCCAAGGTCCTGTTCTTGTAACTGCAATTCTTTGGAGTTTTTTCCATAAGTGATGTCTCAACTTTTATACCGGATCTCCATAGACACATGACAAGTAAAACCGAAAGGATTTATATTCAATAAACAGGTCTACAAGCCTTGCATCAAAAGAAATAACTTGAACTGAAACATAATTTTTCCAAAAGACATCTAACCCACCGCTTAATCCTTGAGAAGAAACAATCCACATACCCGTAAAACGCAACATCACACCTACATCCCTTACATAGTCATCTTTCTGCTTAGTCTCCACGAGGAACAACAAGTCCGAGAGATACATTCTTTGCATCTCCTTTAGACGTCGAACTGTGAGGCGTTGTCCCAATCCCCGACAGTTCCACACCTGAGCTCTCATGTAATTTGTGGTGGATTCGGACCCACCGCGCCTCCGATTTGTGAAGTGGCTACGACCAGATCAGCCACACACTCGCGATATCTGCATGGAGCTTGAGCAGAGCATTTTCTTCATAAGTCTATCGGATATCAACATACTTATCAACCACTTTTGATTCATTTCTTGCCCTTTTCTGAACCTGGCCTTCAACATTTGCAGTCATTCCATCGGTGCTCACTTTAGAGAGAGTATGTCTCTTACATGCACTTTTACCCTTAGTTGCAACATATCCATCATCTGAATACGATACATAATCATTGTTGAGAAATCTTCCATATTGCTGCACATCAAAATCAGCAGACCAATTCCCATCACCAACAACATTAGCCATAGTTGGAGTATACGTACCTGATGAACCAATCAGATTATCATTCTCACATTCCGTAAGAAGATTTTCCACGAATCTGCGTCTGCGAAGTAAGTCATTTGCACCATACTTCCTCACCATAGAAAGTTCATAATCTTCAAAAATGATCGGTTCCCCATCTTCTGCAATTGATTCTTCCACATCCACATCAACATCTTCAGCATTTTCCTGCACTTCCATCTCCATATTTCCTTGATTCAACACAACCCCATCATCTTGCCCCATTTCTTCATTAACCTGGTTTGGTTGTTCAAGTTCATCTCCTTGTCCCGCATCAGCCCCGTCTCCATCGCCGCCATTGTTAGTGTCATCATTATTTCCATCGTGTTGCACCTCCTGGTTGACAATACAATCCCATGTGTCATGAGACAACATCCTGCAGACTTCATAGAAACCCATCAGTCTCTCATATCTGAATTTTAGCAACGTGTTGACCCTTGGAGGGGATTGGAAATACTTTTGAAAACGAAGATGAAGATCCACATTCCACTTAATTTTCACTCTAACAAACTGAAAAAGCAGATGGATCGACAACGATATCTCTAAACTCCGGCGCACCGAGTTTATCTTTATTAGAAATCTATAAAATGTTTACAACACTCTTACTTGGATTTACACACAATCTAAGACACACCCTTAGCTTGTTACCAACTGATTTCTAACTACCTCAAATACTAGAATCACAGTTAATGCGACTTCTATGTTTCTCTCACCGATTTGCTCTAAATGCTTCTTACGGTTTTTTCCTTTGAAAGTTTATCCTTAACTTTCAGATTTAAAACGGCTAATATTTGCTAAGCCTCATTGCTTCATATTTATAGAAGACAACAAGGAGCTCCTAGGTTAGACTACTGGTCGTACGAGTCCACCTCATCAACTCTTACCACGTCATTAAAAACTCCATGTTTAATGTTCCAGCTCTTCAGTCTTCTTGTTCCAACATCTCTGTTGTAGTTCCAGCATGACTGCAGACTTCACCAGACTTCATGATACTTCCACATAGAGCTCACACTTTCACAAACTCCACCATTGCTGCCGCATCAGGATTGAAGTCGACTGCAACCACTTCTCCCATAAGGGGAATCCTTCTGATTTGAACCCAAAAGAGGATGTGATTCAAATCAAGATCATCCATTTCTGGGCTCCACTGATGAAGGATTAACAACCTGTCGTTGAAAGCCCAAGGACCCCGATTCAACACCGATTGCATCAATTCCTCCATCGGGAACACAAATTAAAACTTCAGTTTATCAATGATTCAACCGGAAATGATTCATGTCAATCCCCAATTCCTCGGAAGTGTCGCCACGATTGCTCGTAAGTTTTGTCGTCGCGGAATCATCAGACGACCCACTAACGAAAATTGGTTCGCCCGCACAGCCGCCGCGCATACCTCCACCGGAAGAGAAACCGGCACATCATTGACACCAAGATTGATATCCTTAATTGCCCTGCGTAAGTTTTCAGCCATGAAAAAAAAACACTTGAAAAAAACGAAAACAAATGAGGATTCAGTAGGTTTTTGAGAAATTGTGATGAATCTTTCGGGATAAATCCCTAGATTTATATTGAAAAGATAAGCGATAGTTAATCGCCAGTAATTCGTCACAGTGACCCACGATGTCCACCATGAAGATGGAGGATGTCGGAGTAAAACCGTTGTTCAACCGTCACACCACGACATCGAGATTCAGAGAAACCGTTCTCACGAGGAAAAACCGTTTAATCGCCAAAAAAATCGCCATCATCGAAAGAGAATTTCGAAATCTTTTTTAAATTTGATAGTCTAATCTTTCATGTGATAATTCACATGAAATATAACATAATAAATTTGTTATACAACTAAAATTAATTTAAAAATATAAATTTTAAGTGTATATGCTAATTATTTCCCCGCACATAGCGCATATTGGAATCTAGATTTCGTATAGCACGAGTTAGAAATATAGTATAAACAACAAAACACATATTGTACGACAAATTAACAAAATATTATCTTCTCACAATAAACCTAAGAATTATAAACTCAACATATTTGAATCAATAACATTTAAATTAGATCTTATTTCTAATTTTGTATATTTTAAAATTTAATATACAAAAAACTTTACTCCGCGCGCGCGGATGAGAATATAGTTAATCTTATAATTAAGGAGTTAGCCTAGGACTTTTGAGAAGTGGCTCATATATAAATACAGCTGTCAAATGGGATGTCCGCGCCCGTCCAAGCGGACCAGTTTTTTAGTGGGATGTAATTAGTCGGTCCATAATGGACAGTGGTCCAAAAACTGTCCATGTCCATATGGACCTGCCCATGGACACCCAATTACCTTAAGGCCTTGAATGTTTGGTGCTTTTCTTCTAAACGCCGTGTGTTTTACAAAACATATCACCATTCACCGTTCAAACGCAGGTGTGGTTAGGTGCGGTTGCGGTTCTGAAAAACAGCTGGGTGCGTTTCAGAAACAGAAAGAAAACATAAAACGCACGTGCTGTTGCAAAAGAATCAAAATAGGTGCGGCTATGTGCGGTTAGATGTGGTTTTTTTTTTT
>PKML01059444.1:130559-141819 GCA_002933935.1 Eutrema yunnanense | reverse complement strand
GAATGTCGATTTTGTGGGAAGCCGAGATATCAACCAACTACTGGAATGACCCGCGTTGCATACCAACGTATATATGTGGTACTTGCGAATCACCGATAGATTGAAACGGTTATACCAATAAGAAAGGACATCGGCAGCAATGAGATGGCAGGCACAACATACCACAGAGGATGGGGAGGTTAAGCATCCGTCAGATGCAAATGCGTGGAAACACTTTCTGACTGTACATTCAGACTTTGCTAACTAGAGCAGGAATGTCTATCTTGGCTTATGCACCGATGGATTTAGTCCATTTGGTATGTCTGGGAGACAATATTCTCTATGGCCTGTCATATTGACGCCATACAATCTTCCTCCGGAAATGTGCATGCAATGGGAATTTTTGTTCATGAGTATTCTAGTACCCGGTCCCAAGCATCTGAAACGATCTCTTGATGTATTCCTCCAACCTTTGATTCATGAGTTGAAACAGTTGTGGTATACATGTGTTCGCACATTCGATTATTCGCAGCAATGGAACTTCAAGATGCGTGTTGTGCTATTGTGGACCATTAGTGACTTCCCGGCATATGAAATGTTATATGGGTGGACTACGCATGGAAGGTTATCTTGTTCATATTGTCTTGATCGGTCAGAGGCCTTCTAGTTGAAGCATGGAAGGAAACCATGTTGGTTTGACTGTCATCGTCGGTTTCTTCCCATGCATCATATGCATCGTAAGAACAAGAAGTTGTTTAGGAAGAACAAGGTCGTGCGTGTTCCCCCCAGTCTATCTTTCATGGAATGATTTGTTTATTACGGTGCAGATTGTTATTACGGTGCTCAAGAAACATGTAAACGTGGGGGCAATTGGCACACTAAGGCAAACATGCCTGAAGGATATAACGTTTCTCACAATTGGCATAAACAAAGTATTTTTTGGGAGCTGCCATATTGGAAGGATCTCCTATTACGACATAACCTTGATGTGATGCACATCAAAAAAAAGTTTTTCGATAACATCATGAATACGATTTTGAATGTCCAGGGAAAGGGAAAGACTAAAGACAATATGAAATCAAGGTTGGACATGGCCAAAATATGTGTAAGAAGCGAGTTGCATATTACACAAAACGGAAAAATGCCGATTCCAACTTTTCGATTGTCTAGGGATGCGAAACGAGCGTTGTTTGACTGGGTTGGTTCAGAAGTAAAGTTTCCTGATGGATATGTGTCCAAATTCTCAAGATGCATAGAGCAAGGCAATAAATTTTTCGGTATGAAGAGCCACGATTGCCAAGCATTCATGCAGCGACTACTACCATTTGCATTACTTGAGCTCTTACCGACAGCTGTTCACGAATCAATTGCGGGTAAACAAGTATTTAAATATGTATTTATAATATAATTTTCTTATTTAATTACTGATATATATTATTGGTAGGCATTGGAGCATTTTTCAGGGATCTATGCACTCGAACACTGACTGAGGATGGCATAGTGCAATTACTCAATAATATCCATGTTTTGCTGTGTAATTTGGAAAAAATATTTTCACCTTCATTTTTTGACGTCATGGAACATCTCCCGATCCACCTACCACATGAAGCAGCTCTTGGGGGGCCCGTGCAATTTCGATGGATGTACCCGTTCGAGCGATTCATGGGACATTTGAAAGGAAATGCCAAAAATCTTGCAAGAGTGGAGGGTTCCATCGTTGCAGGTAGTCTGACCGAGGAAACTTCTCACTTCACGTCATACTACTTTAGCCCAACCGTCAGAACAAAAAAACCACTCCTAGAAGATATGACGATGGTGGGGTTGCTCCTACGTATAACGTTGATGTCCCGGATATCTTCGCCCAAATAGGGAGACTTGCTGGAAAGTTGAAAGAAGTTTGGTGGGAAAACCATGAACATTGTCGTGCAGCTCACAATTATATATTGCGAAATTGTGATTTTGTTCAACCGTTTGTGAGGTATTAATTAATTAGCTGCACTTAATTACTTACATTTATATAAGTAATATATATATCTAACTCATTGTTTAACTACTTTTTAAAAAAATTATTGCAGCGTTTTCGACATGCAGATCTGAGAAGCCTTGCCCTGTTTACTTGAAAAAGATTATGAGAAGTACAAAGAACGTGACTTTGTTGGATGGTTAAAATACTATGTACGTAAGATATATATATATATATATATATATATATATATAAGTGATCTATCATTTCACGAATATTTTTAATATAATTTGTTAAAATTAATTAATTGTTATTCAAATTATATATATGTAGGTAATGAATGGATGTGCAAACCAGCCCTTGCCACTATGGTTGTATGAGGTTGTTCAAGAACCAATTGCGAAGATCACTACTGCCCCAATGTACTTCACTCGCGGATACACATTTCATACATATAAGCATGACTCTCGAAGGTCAACCGCAAATTATGGAATCCATGTGCCAGGTGAAAACGACTACTACGGCGTCTTGCAAAAAATTATAGAAGTCACATATCCTGGAATTATCGGTTTGAAATGCATTTTATTCAAATGTGATTGGTACGATCCAACAGTCGGTCGAAGGGTCCGCGCAAACAACTTAGGGTTGATCGATATCAATGAAAACCGACGTTTTTCCAAGTTCGAACCCTTCAACCTAGCATTGCAAGCTGAACAAGTGTGTTTCATTCCATATCCTCGGATTAAGCAAAGAAGTGAGACATGGTTATCGGTGATAAAAGTGAACCCAAGAGGCCGTATAATTGGGTTAGGCGTCGATGATGCTATGCAAAATGAAAGAGTCGGAGAAGTCTTCATCGCAGTCGAATCAACAGAAGATATCATACATATCGATCCACAAAACCGAGAAGTTGAAGACATCGTGTATGATTCAAGTGAAGATGCAGCCGCATCTGACGAGTTCAAAGAGAACGATAGCGGAGAAGACAATGATGAGCATAGTGAACACTCCAATATGTCTGAAAATGAATCTGAAAACGATTCCGAATAATGTGTTATATGTACTATAACGTAATTAAAAAAAAAATCCATGATTTGCGATGGACCCATCGCAAATCCGTTGCAAACTTTGCAATGATTTGCGATGGATCTATCGCAAATCTGTCGCAGCATTTGCAATGGATTTGGGATGGATCCATCGCAAATTGTGGACATACCCTAAACCCTAAAACAATGCAATTTGGTATGAGGCATATTTGGGTAAAGTTCCAATCCTGAGGTAAATTCCCAGTTTGAAGAAATTCTTGACCTCGATCATCACTTGAGCTCCAGCGATACCCCAATAATGTTGGAAGAGTTTTCCAGTCATACCATCAGGTCCTGGCGCAGTATCTCCCTTAATTCCTTTCACCGCTTTTTGAATCTCTTGATCTGTCACCGGTTTAGTCAATTCGCTATTCATTATGTATGTCACCTTAGATGGCATCCCTTGTAGCAACTCAGCTGCATCGCTTGGATCTGAGGAAGATAATAGATTGGTAAAGTATTCAACATCAATCGCCCCTTTTGCCTCCTCCTCGAAATGCTTAGTATCGTTGTTGTCCAGTAAAGAGTTAATGAAATTTTTCATTCTCCGTGCTTTCACACTTTCATGGAAAAAAACCAGTATTGCTATCTCCAGCTCTCATCCATGTCTCTTTACTCCACAATTTCCAATATTGCTCTTCCTCTCTTGTCGTTTTTTTTTTTTATAAATTCCACTCTTAAGTCCTGCCATTTCCCCGCATCATGACTAATTTTTGAACTTTCAGTATCGAAATCCTGTTGCAGTCTCTGGAGTTTAATCTTCGAGTTGCAATTCACAGCTTTTTCCATTTGGATAATTCTTTCCTACAGTCTGCAATACGGTCTGATACTCGTCTTCGACCTCCCTGTGAATTCTACCCTTTCTGAATCACCTAAGCTATACCTTGTTTGTAACACCATAATTTATCAAAGATGAATCGACCCATGCGCTTCCCAAAATTCCCAGTAATCCGAGTAATTAGTGGTCTATGATCTGAGCCCCACTTCTTCAAATATTCTGTGTGAGTTCTCGGGAACAGACGGAACCATTCTAAGATGCCAAAAACTCTATCCAATCTGCATTGAACCCAGACGGTCTCCTTTCTTCATGTCGCATCAATTGTTACTCTCCATCCACCCCACGACATCTGATTTCCTGAGTTTGGAGTTTCTTTAATGCAACATTCTCTTATGAATGATCTAAATGGATTGAAACTCGCCTCATGTATGGTTGGTCCTCCAAGCTTCTCCGAATTGTTAAAAATCTCATTAAAATCACCTACAAGAAACCATGCCATGTCTCTATTATCACCCAGCGTCGTGACCATGTCCCAAACACGCTGACGATGGTTCCTGACAGGATCTCCGTATACAAATGTCATGAAGAACTCCAACGTACCGCAATTCAACTTCATGTTTATCATCCTATTATTTGATTGAAGGATGTCCACCGAATGTGAATTCCTCCAAAACAATGTCAATCCTCCACTAAGACCCACTGGATTTACCAAATAAATGTGGTCGTAACCCAACGATCTTTTTAGCTTCATCACGTGAGCACTAGAGTTTTTAGTCTCTAGGAGAAACAGAAAATCCGGAAAATGTTCACGACACATTTCCTTTAGGCGTCGAACTGTCAAGTCGCTTCTCAACCCTTGACAGTTCTAACTGAGCGCCGTCATTGAGAATTGTATGATTTCTGGTGAACCATCAAACATGCAGCTTGTTTAGAGAACTTAGAGGAACCATCTGAGTTGTCTCGTGCCTTCCGTTTTGCTGCGTGTTCATCATTTTTCTGTTCTTCATTTGTATATTTAGCCACTAATGTCACCGAAGTCTTGCTAGATGTTTTCTTCTTTCGAGTCCACGATGAGGTTGTCTTCTTTGCACTCTTGCTTTTGCCATTAGAGCCAGACATCCCAGATTCAGTATAACCCATATTGAAGCCATTCGATTCCAATGGAGGAATAAAGTTATCAGAACCTTCTCTGTTTTGTAGAATTCCGACACCAGTAAACATGATATCTGCATTATCCTTCTTCTCTGCATTGCTGGTGATATTGTGTTCTATAGTAGGATCGGCGATCATAGTCCCTGCAGTATCCTTCTGCTCAGCATCGCTGCTTACATTGCGTTATATATCATTCGTGTTAGCCAATGCCACCGCTGATTGATTAACAAGGATCCTCATCGATGATGTGTGCATATTCTCAGGGAACTGCTCATTCGATTTGCTCACCACATCTTCCTTTAGTGTATCGTTGCCTTCCATTTCAACATTACGTAAATCGAAGACTATTCCCTTCCCTTTACCCAGATCAGCCGATATTGTTGGTGGCGCTTCTAGTCTAAGCATTGAACGTTGCGTAACAAGATCCAATGAAAGGTCTGCCAAAGTTTTTGTCATCCGTTGTTCTCGTAGCATTCTCTCGGATGAATCCCCGCAGTTCATATACAACTTCATTTTCTCAAACACCTCTGGAGCTACCACGCATTCAATATAGGAGAAAAACCAGGTGGAATCATCGGAGCTAGGAGAGGCATGATTTGCTCCACAAGATTGTTGTGATGTTGTCGCAAAGACGATCCAGTGGCTCCAAGTGTAGCCCTTGTCTTTGCATACCTGTAGTTGATGTTTCCCCCTTTATTCTTATGGGCTTGAAGAAGTGGGCATCTCTGCTTTTCGTGGGTTAATTTATACAGATTAATGCAGACAATCTTATAGGAAATTTTCAACGTGGTGCATTTGGAACCGTATGGCGTAAATGCTCATAAGGCGATAGAATTATCCTTTGTAACAATTCTCGTAATTTGTAATAGAATAATAAATCAGTGTTAAAAAAAAAAATCTTCTCTTGTAGGCCCATTTTAATTGTTCTGTAGCCTAATTTCTCCTCAGACCAAACTCGAGGATCGCTGGTCTTCTCCATTAGAGTGTCTGATTTGGTCTATGTGCAAATAATTGAATATCCATCTCTTTTGCTATGCCCGAAGAAGCTGTAGTATTCAATTTTTGACTTATCTTCAAAAACTTATACTATCTTTTTCTGTTATGTATATTAATGGAGGAAGAAAATTCAAAGATGGAGGATGTGACATGCTTTCAGTAGACCTACAAAATTTAAGTATGTATGTATTAGTCAAGGAAAATGAGAGTAGAGATTGAGGAAAAAAAACAAATATGTCAAAGTAAACGGAAGCATTTATCTTCTGTTCTGATTGAGAAAGCAAAAATTTAAAAATCAAAGCCCTGTTCTTTTGTGTAAATTTGGGTGCCGCGTCTAGAAACTCCCTCTAGACGCAGCATCTGGACGCAGCATCCAAACGCAATTCGTTTATGTGTTTAGTTTTTGCATCTAGAAATTGTACTTGGATGCATTTATGTTTGTTTTTGTGTTTTCATATTTTATTTGGATACATTTTAAAACCCTAAAAATGACATATTCTATGTTTATAACAATTTGTTTAATCTAAAGTATATTTACAACTAAATAATTATCAAATTAATATTTAAATAACTTATAAAATTCGATTTTAATGAAATAATTATATTTAAAAATATTTTTTTATAAAACTTTAAATAACAATAAATAAATAAACGTATTAATGCAGTAAAAAACATTGATAAGTCTAAAAATATTGTTATGCATAGAAAATATTTTTTTATAAAACTTTAAATAACAATATATAAATAAACGTTTTAATGCAATTATGTTGTTTTGACTAGAAAAACTATTTGCGCTTCTCGCGGGAAATCGTTATTTTGCGGTTTTAATGGGAAACAACTATTTTTCAATTTTGGTGGGAAACCGCTATTTCACGGTATTGGCGGAAAACCGTAATTTTACGGTTTTGACAGGAAACCGCCATTTCGCAAATTTTGGCAGAAAACTGTTATAATGTGGTTTTGGCCAAAACTGCTATTTCGTCATTTTTACGAGAAACCGAGTTTTTACAGGAAAATCGTTATTTTTATGTTTTACCGGAAAACCGCTATTTTGCAGTTTTGGCGGGAAACCGCTATTTTGCGGTTGTGGCCGAAAAATGCTATTTCCCGGTTTTGGCAGGAAATCGCTATTTTGCAGTTTGACGGGAAATCGCTAATTTGCCATTTTTGCCGGAAATCGGTATTTTGCGATTTTAGCGGGAAACTGCTATTTTGCGGTTTTGGCGGATAACTGTTATTTTGCGATTTGGTGGGAAACCGATATTTTGCGGGAAGCCGCTATTTTGAAGTTTTTACGGGAAAACTCTATTTTACGATTTTGACGAGAAACTGCAATTTTGCGATTTTGGCGGAAATCGCTATTTTGCGCTTTTGGTGGGAAACCGCTATTTTGCGCTTTTGCACTTTGGGGGAGAAACCGCTATTTTGCGGGTTTTGTGGGAAACAGCTATTTTGCGATTTTTGTGAGAAACCACTATTTTACGGTGTTGACAGAAAACCGCTATTCTATGATTTTTTTCGGGAAATCGTTATTTTAACTTTTTACGGAAAAACTCTATTTTGCAGTTTTGGTGGAAAACCGCTATTTTGCGATTTTAGCAGGAAACTGTTATTTTGCGGTTTTGATGGGAAACTGCTATTTTGCGATTTTGGTGAAAACCGCTATTTTGAAGTTTTTACGGGAAAACTCTATTTTACGGTTTTGACGGGAAACACTATTTTTTTTGTTTTAGTAGAATTTTGCGATTCCGTTATAATGGAGTAATTTTTTTCTTAAAAATAATAAAATAAAATAATTTATATTTTATTTTTTGGTGGGATAAATATTTTAAGTTTTGATTGTAAATGAGAGTATTTTAGACTTTTGTAATTTTGGATGCACTTTGGTGTATCCAAACTCTAAACTCTAGTTTCAAATATTGTTTCATTATATGCAGTGGCAGATCTATAAAATATAATAAGTGGGGGTAAAAATATAACATAATAAAAAATTAAAAAAAATTAAAATGTTAAACGAAATTTAAAATAAAATGCAACAAATGTGATGACAATGAATACATTTCTACAAAAGTACCCTACGCTCATTCATCATCTGAAACATTTTTATCACTTTTTCATTTGTAACATATTCAAACAACACTTTTTCACAATATATTTTTGAATTATTGAAGAAACCATATAGTTATTTCTAGGAGCATTATTCAGAAACCAATCGTCAAACAGACGTTAAAAGACATGGATATCCCGAATTCCAAAATCAAAACATACATCGAACCCCTGACCGGTTTTTCTGGAGAACAAACTATAACTGCGGGGAAGATCAAGATACCGATATACGTCGGCAGAACGATGAGAATAATGAAATTATTGGTTTTGAACAAACCAGCAATCTATAACGTCATACTCGGGACACCGTGGCTATTCGCAATGAAAGCCGTTCTTTCAACTTACCATCAATGCGTCAAGTTCCCGACACAATACGGCATCTTCACTCTCAGGGGTAATCAATCAATGTCCCGCCTATGCGCCGTCCAAGAATGCAAACTCAGAACTGCACCTCGCACATGTGTAATCGATTCAACTCCAGCCGACCTGCTAAACAAGAACAATGACCCCGATCTACCGAATCGAGAGTCGGTCATTCAGGTTAGCATTGACGATCTCGACCCTGAGAAGCGCATCAGAATAGGGGCCAAACTGGACAAAAAGATCAAGAGCGTCCTCATCCGCTTCCTCAAGAAGAATGTGTCCACCTTTGCATGGTCAATCGACGACATGCCCGACAATGACCCACAAATTGCTTGTCACGAACTCTCCATCGATCCGACCTTCAAACCAATCAAGCAGAAAAGACGGAAGCTCGGTCCCGAGAAAGCTCAAGCTGTGAATGACGAGGTAGAAAGATTACTCGGAGCAGGTTCGATCACCGAAGTCAGATATCCCGATTGGTTGGCTAACCCCGTCGTCGTCAAAAAGAAGAACGGTAAATGGAGAATATGCGTCGATTACTGGCCTCAATAAAGCATGCCCAAAAGACAGCTTTCCACTCCCGCACATTGACAAATTGGTCGAGGTCGAGGTTACCGCGGGTAACGAGCTTCTCTCCTTCCTAGACGCCTTCTCCGGTTACAACCATATCCTCATGCATCCCGACGATCGCGAGAAAACGTCATTCATCACGGATCGGGGCATCTATTGCTATAAAGTTATGCCTCTCGGCCTGAAAAATGCCGGCGCAACCTATTAAAGACTCGCCAATCGCATGTTCGCCAGCCAGCTCGAGCGGATAATGGAGGTTTACATCGACGATATGCTCGTAAAATATCTCGTCGCCAAGGACCATGTCGGACATCTCAACACATGGTTTGACATTCTGAACCATTACGGCATGAAGCTCAACCCCACCAACTGCACATTCGGGGTCACATCTGGCGAGTTCCTTGGCTATATCGTTACTCGGAGGGGAATCGAAGCTAATCCCAAGCAGATCTCGGTAATCCTTCACCTACCTTCACCAAATACGAAACGAGAAGTTCAGAAGCTAACATATCGAATTACCGCACTCAACAGATTCATCTCACGATCCACGGATAAGTGCCTACCTGTCTATCAACTACTCTGAAGTAACAAAGATCTAGAATGGGATGACAAGTGCGAAACAACATTAAAACAACTCAAAGAGTACTTATCAACTCTGCCTCTCCTAGCTAAGCCCGTAGACGGGGAAACTCTCTACTTATATATTCTAGTCTCGGCCTCAGCTATAAGCGTAGTCTTAGTTCGGGAAGATCGAGGAGAACAAAAACCCATCTTCTACATCAGCAAGTATTTAAACGATGCCGAAACGAGATACCCAACACTTGAGAAACTCGCGCTTGTCGTAATCATCGCAGCTCGGAAACTCCATCCTTACTTCCAGTCCCATTCAATTGATAATTCTACATTCGGAGTAGTGCTTGACCGCGTTGTTCTTCGAGTGTATACAGAGTATCAAGGAGCATCTCGCTGTTGAGGTCAGGATTTTGAGTTACCATTGTTCGACGTATGCCATGAATATCAAGCTCGGCTGGACATAAAGCTTCTACGCCGTAAGCTAACAAAAAGGGGGATTGCCCGGTAGCACTGCGAGGTGTGGTGCGATGGGACCAGAGGACTCCATCGAGTTCGTCGGCCCAAAATCCTTTCTTCGTGTCGAGTCTTTTCTTGAGGTCGTCGATGATAGTCTTATTGGTTGCTACCAATTGAATGGGACTGGAAGTAAGGACGGAGTTTCCGAGCTGCGATGATTACGGCAAGCGCGAGTTTCTCGAGTGTTGGGTATCTCGTTTTGGCATCTTTTAAATACTTGCTGATGTAGCAGATGGGTTTTTGTTCTCCTCGATCTTCCCGAACTAAGACTCCTCTTATAGCTGAGGCCGAGACTGCAATATATAAGTAGAGAGTTTCCCCGTCTACGGGCTTAGCTAGGAGAGGCAGAGTTGATAAGTACTCTTTGAGTTGTTTGAATGTTGTTTCGCACTTGTCATCCCATTCTAGATCTTTGTTACTTCAGAGTAGTTGATAGAAAGGTAGGCACTTATCTGCGGATCGGGAGATGAATCTGTTGAGTGCGGCAATTCGATATGTTAGCTTTTGAACTTCTCGTTTCTTATTTGGTGAAGGTAGGTGAACGATTGATATGCTCAATTTAATACCCTAAAGTACTAAAGCAGTTGTAATAGTATAGCTAGGGGTCGAACCACAAAGACTCACAGAGATCACACAATAGATTATATAGTATCGAATTACGCTAAGCCAAACAGATGTAATTTAAAGCAATGCAGAAATTAAAAGAGTTGTAAATCAATCAGGAAAATATAGGCCCAGGGTTTTTCTCAGGAAATCAATGAATGCAGATAAACTAACTAACAGGATTCAGATTTAGCGCAGTTCTTGAACTCAAATCACTAAAATATAGCTAACCAACTCTCGTTGCGAAAACTATCTAAATCTAAATCCTAGGAATTCCAAATCTCTTTGCGAATCCTAAATTCTAAATCAGCTTTAATATCAGGTTTGATATGTTCACAAATCAATTAAACCAAATCTCTTTGCGAATAATCAATTTGCTCACCTAGGTTCTATCAGGTAATTAATCGCACTCTCGTGCCTAATCAATTATCCTAAGATCTAAGTTCCAGATTTATCAACCTAGAATTAGCTATGAACACAACCTAAGGTGAAGAACTATAATTCAGATGGTGAATCCTAATAAGATAATTAACCTAGCATTCAGAGAAATCCTTTATGAGAAAACCCTAAACCTAA
>PKML01059444.1:76310-128628 GCA_002933935.1 Eutrema yunnanense | reverse complement strand
TTTACATCGATTTTAAATCAATACTTTTACATCTATTTTACATCGTTCAAATGTTTACGACGAATTTACATCGAATAATGTACATCGATTTACCAACGTATTTACAGCTACCGTTTACGACGAATTTACGACGTATTATCAAAACAGGAATTGTATAATTCGATGTAAAATCGATGTAATTTTTCATCCCAGTACGACGATTTTACGATGATTTATCGAAAAAAAAATGGTATAATTCGATGTAAAATTGATGTACTTCTTCATCGTAATATCGATGTAAAATCGATGTAATATATTCCTCGTAAAATCGATGTAAGTTTACATCGATTTTACGACGAATAATATACGACGATTTTACGACGATTTATAGGCCTCCTTAATTTTACGACCACTTTACGACGATTTCCGATTAACGACGATCATATTACGACGAATTGTAATTCGTCGGTAATCCATCGTAAATCATGTTTTACGACCGATTTACGACGATTACCTTAGTTGTAAAACGGCAGTTTTCTTGTAGTGAACCAGAAGCAGTATATCTTAGTCATGACAGACTTATTCACCAAGTAGGTCGAGGCCGAATCCTATCGCGAGATACATGCTCACCACGTCGAGAAATTCATGTGGAAATACATCATATGCTGACATGGAGTACCATACGAGATAATCACAGATAACGGACCTCAGTTCATCTCGGCCCTATTCTGTGATTTTTGTGCTAAATGGAAAATCCGGCTAAGTTTCTCCACTCCGAGATACCCACCTGGAAACGGCCAAGCCGTAGCAACCAATAAGACTATCATCGACGACCTCAAGAAAAGACTCGACACGAAGAAAGGATTTTGGGCCGACGAACTCGATGGAGTCCTCTGGTCCCATCGCACCACACCTCGCAGTGCTACCGGGCAATCCCCCTTTTTGTTAGCATACGGCGTAGAAGCTTTATGTCCAGCCAAGCTTGATATTCATGGCATACGTCGAACAATGGTAACTCAAAATCCCGACCTCAACAGCGAGATGCTCCTTGATACTCTGTACGCACTCGAAGAACAACGCGGTCAAGCACTACTCCGAATGTAGAATTATTAACACTTAGTCGCTCGCTACTACAACAAAAAGGTTCGAGGTCGGCACTTCGAGGACGGTGACCTCGTCCTCCACAATGTCTATCACAACACAGAAGAAAGGAATGCTGGCAAACTCGGTGCTAACTGGGAAGGACCTTACATAATCAGGCGCGTTGTTAAGCCCGGCGTCTACGAACTTATGCAAATGGACTGAACTCCAATCCCGAGATCTTGGAATTCAATAAACCTCAAACGGTTCTACTACTAGTTCGGCAGAAGCGCCAAAAAAAATAATATATATATATATATATATATATATAATATACTTTTATGATGTAATATAAATTACGAATGGCTTGATCCCTCTTTCGAGGGTACGTAGGCATCCCACACCGGGTTCATCTATGACTTTAATAAAAATTATTTACTTATGAAAATTTTAATAAAGCCGAGCTACCGCAGCTCGCCGAACTCAACAAGTTCGCACCTTTCGGAAGTCAAAATTGACAACTTAATAAAGCCGAGCTACCGCAGCTCGCCGAACTCAACAAGTTCGAACCTTTCGAAAGTCAAAATTGACAACTTAATAAAGTCGAACTACCGCAGCTCGCCGAATTCAACAAGTTCGCACCTTTCGGAAGTCAAAATTGACAAATTAATAAAGCCGAGCTACCGCAGCTCGCCGAACTCAACAAGTTCGCACCTTTCGGAAGTCAAATTTGACAACTTATTAAAGCCGAGCTAACCGAGGTCGCTGAACACATTCGGTTTGTATCTGCCAAAACCGCAAAAAGACATAATAGCTTGCCATCTTGAATTTTAAAGCCAAAGAGCGTCCTCCCGAATGGTTTCCACCGTCGCCGTCGTGTACTTTACTCATGATTGTGTGAATATCTTTCCCGGCGACGCATTTTAAAAGGACACCTGAGGCGCTCCATCGGAAGAATTCACCATTGTGAATGACGTAATGGGCATATCGCATTTTAAGTCGCCGAGCTGCCCATCTATCGGTCGAGATTGTTCCTTCTGAGATGTACATCTTTATCTCGATAGTCCAGTCTTCAGGCTCTTGTTTATCTTCTGCCTCAATGTCCACAGGAGCGTGGAGACCTTCTGATGATTCGTCTTCAACGGACTGATCTCGGAGGTCTGGATCGCTCGGGATATGCCCAGTTTCGGTGTCCTCGCTGAGCTCGGGGACCGGCCGATCTCTGGTATTGTGTTGGTTAGGAGCAATGGCGGGGTGGATCTCGTAATCACGCCTGCGTGTGGCTACGTTCCAGGTCGCGGTTGGTTCGATACTCTAACAGGAGATGCTTTCGACAGGGATGGTTCGTCGGAGATGAGGATCCGAGCTTGATGCCAAGCGGCGAGTGCATCAGCTTGGGCATTATCTCCACGAGGTATTTTAGTGAGGTCGAATGTTTGGAACTCGGCTGTGAGCTCCATTACCAATTTCAAATATGCATCCATGCGATCGTTCTTTGCGTTGTATTCACTGCTGAATTGGCTGGCGACGAGTTACGAATCGCAGAACGCCTGTATGTGTTTTGCTCCGATTGCCTTAGCCAATCATAGTCCGGCTATAAGCGCTTCATATTTTGCTTCGTTGTTTGAGGCCTGAAACTCCAGTCGGAAAGATTGTTCTAAGATTTCTCCTTTCGGGGATTGAAGGCGTATACCGACCCCCGAACCCCGGTGTGATGATTATCCATCAACGTGAATGAGCCATTTTTCTGTTCCTGGGAGCTCAGTGACTGTCAACTCTAGTGGTAGCTCGATGATAAAATCTGCTAAAACTTGGGATTTTATGGCGGTCCTGCTTCTAAATTCAATATCATACTCGCTTAGTTCAATTGCCCATTTGGCGAATCTGCCAGATTGGGTCGGACTGTGCAAGATCGTCCGCAAGGGCTAATTGGTGAGAACTACAATTGAATGGGACTGGAAGTAAGGACGGAGTTTCCGAGCTGCGATGATTACGGCAAGCGCGAGTTTCTCGAGTGTTGGGTATCTCGTTTTGGCATCTTTTAAATACTTGCTGATGTAGCAGATGGGTTTTTGTTCTCCTCGATCTTCCCGAACTAAGACTCCTCTTATAGCTGAGGCCGAGACTGCAATATATAAGTAGAGAGTTTCCCCGTCTACGGGCTTAGCTAGGAGAGGCAGAGTTGATAAGTACTCTTTGAGTTGTTTGAATGTTGTTTCGCACTTGTCATCCCATTCTAGATCTTTGTTACTTCAGAGTAGTTGATAGAAAGGTAGGCACTTATATGTGGATCGGGAGATGAATCTGTTGAGTGCGGCAATTCGATATGTTAGCTTTTGAACTTCTCGTTTCTTATTTGGTGAAGGTAGGTGAACGATTGCCGAGATCTGCTTGGGATTAGCTTCGATTCCCCTCCGAGTAACGATATAGCCAAAGAACTCGCCAGATGTGACCCCGAATGTGCACGTGGTGGGGTTGAGCTTCATGCCGTATTGGTTCAGAATGTCAAAGCATGTGTTGAGATGTCCGACATGGTCCTTGGCGACGAAAGATTTTACGAGCATATCGTCGATGTAAATCTCCATTGTCTGCTCGAGCTGGCTGGCGAACATGCGATTGGCGAGTCTTTGATAGGTTGCGCCGGCGTTTTTCAGGCCGAAAGGCATAACTTTATAGCAATAGATGCCCCGATCCGTGATGAATGACGTTTTCTCGCGATCGTCGGGATGCATGAGGATATGGTTGTAACCGGAGAAGGCATCTATGAAGGAGAGGAGCTCGTTATCCGCGGTAACCTCGACCAATCTGTCAATGTGCGGGAGTGGAAAGCTGTCTTCCGGGCATGCTTTATTGAGGTCAGTAAAATCGACGCATATTCTCCATTTACCGTTCTTCTTTTTGACGACGACGGGGTTAGCCAACCAATCGGGATATCTGACTTCGGTGATCGATCCTGCTCCGAGTAATCTTTCTACCTCGTCATTCACAGCTTGAGCTTTCTCGGGACCGAGCTTCCGTCTTTTCTGCTTGATTGGTTTGAAGGTCGATCGGGTTGATGGAGAGTTCGTGACAAGTTCGAGTCAATGTCGGGCATGTCGTCGATTGACCATGCAAAGGTGGACACATTCTTCTTGAGGAAGCGGATGAGGTCGCTCTTGATCTTTTCCTCCAGCTTGGCCCCTATTCTGACGCGCTTCTCAGGGTCGAGATCGTCAATGCTAACCTGAATGACCGACTCTCGATTCGGTAGATCGGGGTCATTGTTCTTGTTTAGCAGGTCGGCTGGAGTTGAATCGATTACACATGTGCGAGGTGCAGTTCTGAGTTTGCATTCTTGGACGGCGCATAGGCGGGACATTGATTGATTACCCATGAGAGTGAAGATGCCGTATTACGTCGGGAACTTGACGCATTGATGGTAAGTTGAAAGAACGGCTTTCATTGCGAATAGCCACGGTGTCCCGAGTATGACGTTATATATTGCTGGTTTGTTCAAGACCAATAATTTCATTATTCTCATCGTTCTGCCGACGTATATCGGTATCTTGATCTTCCCCGCAGTTATAGTTTGTTCTCCAGAAAAACCGGTCAGGGTTTCGATGTATGTTTTGATTTCGGAATTCAATATATCCATGTCTTTTAACGTCTGTTTGACGATTGGTTTCTGAATAATGCTCCTAGAAATAACTATATGTTTTCTTCAATAATTCAAAAATATATTGTGAAAAAGTGTTGTTTGAATATATTACAAATGAAAAAGTGATAAAAATGTTTCAGATGATGAATGAGCGTAGGATACTTTTGTAGAAATGTATTCATTGTCATCACATTTGTTGGATTTTATTTTAAATTTCGTTTAACATTTTAAAATTTTTTTAATTTTTTATTATGTTATATTCTTACCCTCACTTATTATATTTTATAGATATGACACTGCATATAATGAAACAATATTTGAAACTAGAGTTTAGAGTTTGGATACACCAAAGTGCATCCAAAATTACAAAAGTCTAAAATACTCTCATTTACAATCAAAACTTAAAATATTTATCCCACCAAAAAATAAAATATAAATTATTTTATTTTATTATTTTTAAAAAAAAAATTACTCCATTATAACGGAATCGCAAAATTCTACTAAAACAAAAAATAGTGTTTCCCGTCAAAACCGTAAAATAGAGTTTTCCCGTAAAAACTTCAAAATAGCGGTTTTCACCAAAATCGTAAAATAGCAGTTTCCCATCAAAACCGCAAAATAACAGTTTCCCGCTAAAATCGTAAAATAGCGGTTTCCCACCAAAACCACAAAATAGAGTTTTTCCGTAAAAAGTTAAAATAGCGATTTCCCAAAAAAATCATAGAATAGCGGTTTTCTGTCAAAATCGTAAAATAGTGGTTTCTCACAAAAATCGCAAAAAAACGGTTTCCCACAAAACCTGCAAAATAGCGGTTTTTCGCCAAAAGCGCAAAAGCGCAAAATAGTGGTTTCCCACCAAAAGCGCAAAATAGCGATTTCCGCCAAAATCGCAAAATTGCAGTTTCCCGTCAAAATCGTAAAATAGAGTTTTCCCGTAAAAACTTCAAAATAGCGGTTTCCCGCAAAATATCGGTTTCCCACCAAAATAGCAAAATAACCGTTTCCTGCCGAAACCGCAAAATAGAAGTTTCCAGCTAAAATCGCAAAATAGCGATTTCCGGCAAAAATCGCAAATTAGCGATTTTCCGTCAAACTGCAAAATAGCGATTTCCTGCCAAAACCGCGAAATAGCATTTTTCCTCCAAAACCGTAAAATAGCTGTTTCCCGCCAAAATCACAAAATAGCGGTTTTCCGGTAAAACAAAAAAATAACGATTTTCCGTAAAAACTCGGTTTCTCGTAAAAATGACGAAATAGCAGTTTTGGCCAAAACCACATTATAACAGTTTTCTGCCAAAATTTGTGAAATGGCGGTTTCCTGTCAAAACCGTAAAATTATGGTTTTCCGCCAATACCGTGAAATAGCGGTTTCCACCAATACCATTAAAACCGCAAAATAACGATTTCCCGCGAGAAGCGCAAATAGTTTTTCTAGTCAAAACAGCATAATTGCATTAAAACGTTTATTTATATATTGTTATTTAAAGTTTTATAAAAAAAAATATTTTCTATGTATAACAATATTTTTAGACTTATCAATGTTTTTTACTGCATTAAAACGTTTATTTATTTATTGTTATTTAAAGTTTTATAAAAAAAATATTTTAAATATAATTATTTCATTAAAATCGAATTTTATAAGTTATTTAAATATTAATTTGATAATTATTTAGTTGTAAATATACTTTAGATTAAACAAATTGTTATAAACATAGAATATGTCATTTTTAGGGTTTTAAAATGTATCCAAATAAAATATGAAAACACAAAAACAAACATAAATGCATCCAAGTACAATTTCTAGATGCAAAAACTAAACACATAAACGAATTGCGTCTGGATGCTGCGTCCAGATGCTGCGTCTAGAGGGAGTTTCTAGACGCGACACCCAAATTTACACAAAAGAACAGAGCTTTGATTTTTAAATTTTCGCTTTCTCAATCAGAACAGAAGATAAATGCTTCCGTTTACTTTGACATATTTGTTTTTTTTCCTCAATCTCTACTCTCATTTTCCTTGACTAATACATACATACTTAAATTTTGTAGGTCTACTGAAAGCATGTCACATCCTCCATCTTTGAATTTTCTTCCTCCATTAATATACATAACAGAAAAAGATAGTATAAGTTTTTGAAGATAAGTCAAAAATTGAATACTACAGCTTCTTCGGGCATAGCAAAAGAGATGGATATTCAATTATTTGCACATAGACCAAATCAGACACTCTAATGGAGAAGACCAGCGATCCTCGAGTTTGGTCTGAGGAGAAATTAGGCTACAGAACAATTAAAATGGGCCTACAAGAGAAGATTTTTTTTGTTTAACACTGATTTATTATTCTATTACAAATTACGAGAATTGTTACAAAGGATAATTCTATCGCCTTATGAGCATTTACGCCAAACGGTTCCACATGCACCACGTTGAAAATTTCTTATAAGATTGTCTGCATTAATCTGTATAAATTAACCCACGAAAAGCAGAGATGCCCACTGCTTCAAGCCCAAAAGAATAAAGGGGGAAACATGATATATCATGGTTTTTACCCCTTTTAAGCCATGATATAAGTCCGTTTTATAGAGTCTTTATAGTATTTTGAAGTCTTTCAGAGTCTTTTACAGGTTATAGCACGTTGGGAGCATTATTGGAGATATTGGAGTTTTCTGGAGCATTTGGACCAAAGCAGAAGTTCGTGTTGCTGAGAACCCGATATGAAGCCTTGGTATCGATCGATACTGGCTAGCATCGATCGATACCCATCGCAACAAGACACGGCCCGCGATTTTTCCAAGACTTGAATAATTGCGAATTGGCCCGGAAGACTTTAATATTTACAAGAAAGCCCAGAACGTGATTTAGGTTATTTATAGGGATTTTACAGCCACTTTTAGGCTATGCTTTATTTTACTTTGGTTTGAGAGAGACAAGTCTGAATCTCCCTTCGTCCGATATCAGATCTCAAAACCTCTTGTTACTCTTTCTTTTTTATTGATGATTTATTCAGTTATGTTGATTGTTTCATTCTCCATGTCTGAGTAAATCCACTTTAGGTTTAGGGTTTTCTCATAAAGGATTTCTTTAAATGCTATGTTGATTATCTGTTTAGGATTCACCATCTGAATTAGTTCTTTACCATAGGTTGTTCTCAAAGCTAATTCTAGGTTGACGAATCTGGAACTTAGATCTTAGGATAATTGATTAGGCACGAGAGTGCGATTAATTACCTGATAGAACTTAGGGTGAGAAAATTGATTATTCGCAAAGAGATTTGTTTAATTGATTTGTGAACATATCAAACCTGAACTTTAAAGCTGATTTAGACTTTAGGATTCGCAAAGAGATTTGGAATTCCTAGGATTTAGATTTAGATAGTTTTCGCAATGAGAGTTGGTTAGCTATATTGTAGTGATTTGAGTTCAAGAACCGTGCGTAATCTGAATCATGTTAGTTAATTTAGCTGCATTCATTGATTTCTTGAGAAAAACCCTGAGCCTATATTTTCCTCCATCGAATTACAACACTTTTAATTGCGTACTTGTTTTCGTTTACATCTTTTGATTTAGCGTATTTTGGATCTATATAATCTATTGTGTGATATCTTGAGTTATTGTGTTCGACCCCTGATTTACTGCAGCAACTGCTTTAGTACTATTTAGGGTATTAATTTGAGCATATCAAATTTGGCGCCGTTGCCAGGGACACAATTCGCCGTTAGATTTTAGCTAAGAAATTCGTCTAAATCGCCTAGTATCGATCGATACCCTACTGGTATCGGTCGATACCTGACGTATATTTCAATTACTTACGGTCTTTGTTTTTGCTTTCAGGTGTATGCCTAATATCGAAACCAGAAGCAACAAGAACACCCCGCTAGTTGATCTATCACTGGAACAGCTAGCACTTGTGGAACGCACAAACAGGAAAGAAAAGAAATCAGCAAAGATGAATAACAATCAGTTGGTTCGTGATGCAGCTGGTGCTTACATAGACCAAGAGGGGCGGTTGTGCAATGAGCAAGGACAACATCTGGATGGAGAGGGGATCGTCATGCCACCTGCTCCTGTTGTCGCTGCGAATGTCGCTGGGAACGCGATGAATGATGTGGTTAATCGTGGAAGGACGATTGGTGAGTACAACAGGCCTGACCAGTTTTTCGCCAATCGGTCAGCGATTCGTCCTCATGCGTTTGAGAGGAATGACTTTGAGCTGAAGCCTGCTTACTTTGCTCTTGTGGGACAGCATCTCTTTCATGGTCTTCCTCATGAACATCCGATGGACCATGTGGAGAAGTTCGAGGACTTGGTCACTAGCATCAAGAGCAATGGAGTGTCCTACGACTATCTCTTCTGCAAGCTCTTCCCCTACTCTCTAGGTGGAGATGCGACTTACTGGCTGAGGCAGCTACCTCCTGGATCGCTGACTACTTGGGAGGACACTAAGAGAGCCTTCCTGATCAACTTCTACGATGATGCACGATCTGAGGATCTGAGGAATAAAATCTCCCAATTTTCTCAAGGACCTACTGAGGCGTTCAAGGCTGCTTGGACGAGATTCAGATCGTATCAGAGAGATTGTCCACATCACGGATACTCTGATGTGCAGCTGCTGGGTATCTTCTTTAGAGGAGTAGATTGGAGGTATCAGATGGCTCTGGACGCTTCGAGCAATGGTAATTTCAACACCAGGTACCCTGAGGATGCTTATGTGTTCATTGAAAACTTTGCATCTAGCAGTAGCACCAAGAGCGCAGACTTCGAGCGCAAGAAGCTGGCTGGTAACATGGATGGGTCGCAGATCGCTGAATTTAAAGCTCAGCTGGATTCTATGCACAGTCTTCTGCTGGGAAAGACAACAAAGGCCGTCCACTTTGCTGCTGAGAATGAAGTGGAAGATGTTAACTACATTGGTGGTTCTGGTTTTCAGGGTCAGCGATTTGGATACAACGCCAATCGAAACTTCACCAACGATGCTCAGCAAGGAGGGTACCAATCCCCACCACTCAAATTGAGGCTATGCTTGAACAGCTGGTTCAAGGGCGGGAGAAGATTACGGTAACTTTCAATGGGAAATTGGATGCTGTATACACCGAATTAAGGGGAAGGATCGAGGCTCTCAGTACCAGTCACAAGATGCTGGAAACGCAAGTAGCTCAGACTGCAGCAAATGTCAAAGGGAAGATGGTTCAATCGCACAATGAACACGTCAATGCAATCACCTCAACTGCAGGGAATTTCGAAGAGGATTCAGAAATCGACAGAATATCGATCGATACTCCCTGGTATCGATCGATAGCAGCCCAGATACCTGCTCGAATGGATCCAAAATCACGTGTATCGATCGATACCCCATTGGTATCGGTCGATACTGAGGCGATTTCTGAGGAGACACATGAGATTTCGACTGTGGTGCCTAAAGTACTTGCAGAGAGAGTCTATATACCGAGAATACCTTATCCCAGAGCTCTTGGGAAGGCTAAGAAGGAGGTAGAGGACGTAAGATGCAAAACCATGGATAATCTGATTGTGGAGTCTCTTGATGATGATATATCTGCCAAGGACAATTCAACGGCGATAGCATCGATCGATACCCTACCTGGTGTCGATCGATACCCCTCGCAGAACGAACCAGAATCTGTGGAAACACCTGAGTTGATCAAAGAAAGAGTTCGCAAGCCCAAGAATCTGAATCCTGTTCCTAAACACCTTAGAGATCCCATCTCTCCAAAGCAGCTGCGTGGCTTTGAGAAGATAGTAAGAAGGATTTCCCTTGAATCGTCTTTTGAAGAAGCTCTAGAACACCGTCCTCTGCTAAGTCACTTCAAAGATTGCAGAGAAACTGAGGAAGAGATTAAGGCACTCTTCATTAAGGCTAGAGGTGCACCACCTCCACTGAGACAGTTGACCCAAAGGGAAGATCCAGGGAAATTTGTGGTTCCATGCTCTATCTCTGGAGTTGAGTTCAAAGAGTCTCTCGTTGACTCAGGGGCTAGTGTCAATGTCATCTCAAGGGCAATTGCAGAGCGGTTGGGCGCTGATATTCGATCTTCAAAGGTATCTATCACATTCGCGAACGATTCCACCTCACTTTCATACGGTACAATCTCTGCTTTGCTAGTCAAAGTAGGAGATTATCTAGTGCCGACTGATTTTCAGGTTGTGGAGATGAGTGAGATATCTCGTATGCCTATACTCCTGGGACGACCATTTATGGCTACTGCTGGCGCAATCATAGACACGCCTAATAAGAGAATCTCTTTCTCTTACATTGACAGAGAGGTCTATTATGATATCATTCCCCCTAGGAGTGCTCCCACACGTGTCTCTAGCATCGAGGTTGTTACAGAAAAGTTGATGGCAGTTGATCTTTTGGAAGAGCCTCCTGATGAGCCTACTGTCGCAAACATTTCAGCTGAACTGCCCAGCACTCCCAAGGAAGTTGTCAAGAAGGCCAAGGCAACAAAGAAGAAAGCCAAGAGCAACAATGTCGAGAATCCCCATGTGACTTTAATCACTCAGAACTATGATGGGGATTCAATTGAGTACAAGGTGAAATGCAAAGGAGCCTCGAAGCCATTCTCTAAGGCTAGAATTCTTCTAACTTCGGAGCTGAAAGAGAAAGGAAAGGAGTTCGTGAAAGGCATGTTGAGCAGAACTCTTAAGCTAGCAATGTCAAGTTGTGGAGCATGTTTTGGTGCAAGCTCCCATTCTTATCCTGCCTGAACGGCGTTACAATCAAGCTACTGACGTTAAACAAGCGCTTGGTGGGAGGCAACCCACTGGTGAGTCTGTTTTTGAGTCATTTTTTTATTTTTTTATTTTTTTGTTATGTGTTTGCGTCAGGAATAAACAAGGAGCAAAACTCGAAATCGTCTTAGTGTCGATCGATACCCCCACTAGTATCGGTCGACACCAATCGCGATTGGGAATGGTTCATGTCAACTTAAGCCTGGTATCGATCGATACCAAGCTGTGTGTCGGTCGATACTCAATGTTCCAGCAAGGTAACTTCTTGTTTTTCCCAATTTTATTCTGTTATTTTGTTTTCTTTCACTGACTCTAGGCTAGATAACACTGGGGACAGTGTTGTTCAAGTCTGGGGGAGGTGTCTGCTGACATTGTGTTTGTTTTTCTTAGAGTCAGTTGTTTTATCGAGTCAAAATTGTTTTATTGAGTCAAAACTTGTTGGAGATAATGATCATGTGCTTGAACCTATTGATTTGATTTTGTTTTTGAGTGCACAGTGTTACAGGATCAGTTCTAGATCGACTAATGAAAAATCCAAAGACTGACCAGTTGACTAGAAAACATCCATGTCTCCAGCAGAGTTCTTCTGAAGCCTGAGCCAAATTTTTGCACTTCATCAATGTGGTTAGTGTTTTTAGAGCTTGATTCATCATTCATATCTGATAAAGGAACCCATGTGTTTAGAGTTATGGTATCTCTCTCCCCTGTTATAAGTTGATAAATAAGAGCATAAAAGATTGAAATGATTTTCTTCTGAGTAGAGGGTTAGGAAAATTTCCAGCGATCCCATTATTCTACTTAAGAGGGAATGATCACACAAAGGATTGGAAGCGAGGCTAGGATTTTCCTATGATGCCATTATTCGCCTACATCCTTTGATACATAGAGAGGGAAGAACCGGGGATTTGGTGGCAAACACCATCAATACTCGCGTCTCATACCTTGATGTGTATATGCAAAGCTGAAAATAAAAAAAAAAACATAATAAGAAATAAGTCTGGGGGAGAGAAATTGATACAAAAAGTGTGAAAAGGGTGGTTCCTTGTCATGATATTGTCTGGTAAAGAGTCTAGAAGGTTCTTGAATATTAGCTGCAGAGATGAAACTGGCGATGAGGGCTTTACTTGAACAATGCTGTGGGATTTTGTGTGGAGTCTGGAAAAGCTGCGAATGTCTACGGAGAAGTACATGGTGGTTAGATCAAAAAGCTGGTTAGGTGACATTTGGGTGCTGGGGAAAATGGTCATTGCAGCGTTTCAAGAACAGGTGAGTCTCTACGTTTTCAAACCTCTTTCTCTGGTTTAGTCTTCTATTTGCTTGAGGGCAAGCAAAGGCTAAGTCTGGGGGAGTTGATATATCATGGTTTTTACCCCTTTTAAGCCATGATATAAGTCCGTTTTATAGAGTCTTTATAGTATTTTGGAGTCTTTCAGAGTCTTTTACAGGTTATAGCACGCTGGGAGCATTATTGGAGATATTGGAGCTTTCTGGAGCATTTGGAGCAACGCAGAAGTTTGTGTTGCTGAGAACCCGATATGAAGCCTTGGTATCGATTGATACTAGCTAGCATCGTTCGATACCCATCGCAGCAAGACACGACCCGCGAGTTTTCCAATACTTGAAAAATTGCGAATTGGCCCAGAATACTTTAATATTTACAAGAAAGCCCATAACGTAATTTAGGTTATTTATAGGGATTTTACAGCCACTTTTAGGCTATGCTTAATTTTACTTTGGTTTGAGAGAAACAAGTCTGAATCTCCCTTCGTCCGAGATCAGATCTCAAAACCTCTTGTTACTCTTTCTATTTTATTGATGATTTATTCAGTTATGTTGATTGTTTCATTCTCCATGTCTGAGTAAATCCACTTTAGGTTTAGGGTTTTCTCATAAAGGATTTATTTGAATGCTAGGTTGATTATCTGTTTAGGATTCACCATCTGAATTAGTTCTTCACCATAGGTTGTTCTCAAAGCTAATTCTATGTTGACGAATCTGGAAGTTAGATCTTAGGATAATTGATTAGGCACGAGAGTGCGATTAATTACCTGATAGAACTTAGGGTGAGCAAATTGATTATTCGCAAAGAGATTTGGTTTAATTGATTTGTGAACATATCAAACCTGAACTTTAAAGCTGATTTAGACTTTAGGATTCGCAAAGAGATTTGGAATTCCTAGGATTTAGATTTAGATAGTTTTCGCAACGAGAGTTGGTTAGCTATATTCTAGTGATTTGAGTTCAAGAACCGTGCGTAATCTGAATCTTGTTAGTTAATTTAGCTGCATTCATTGATTTCCTGAGAAAAACCATGGGCCTATATTTTCCTCCATCGAATTACAACACTTTTAATTGCGTACTTGTTTTCGTTTACATCTTTTGATTTAGCGTATTTTGGATCTATATAATCTATTGTGTGATATCTTGAGTTCTTGTGTTCGACCCCTGATTTACTGCTGCAACTGCTTTAGTACTATTTAGGGTATTAATTTGAGCATATCAAAACATCAACTACAGGTATGCAAAGACAATGGCTACACTTGGAGCCACTGGATCGTCTTTGCAACAACATCACAACAATCTTGTGAAGCAAATCATACCTCTCCTAGCTCCGATGATTCCACCTGGTTTTGCTCCTTGATTGAATGTGGTAGCTCCAGAGGTGTTTGAGGAAATGAAGTTGTATATGAACTGCGGGGATTCATCCGAGAGAATGCTACAAGAACAACGGATGACAAAAACTTTGGCAGACCTTTCATTGGATCTTGTTGTGCAACGTTCAATGCTTAGACTAGAAGCGCCACCAACAATATCGGCTGATTTGGGTAAAGGGAAGGGAATAGTCTTCGATTTACGTAATGTTGAAATGGAAGGCAACGATACACTAAAGGAAGATTTGGTGAGCAAATCGAATGAGCAGTTCCCTGAGAATATGCACACATCAGCGATGAGGATCCTTGTTAATCAATCAGCGGTGGCATTGGCTAACATCGTTGTAGATCTTCTCCGAGCGTCCATCGATAAAAGAGCCAACCGGTTTCCGTTTTGTCTCCTCGAGAACCGCTAACAAATCCGGAACTGATGATCCGGTCTTTGAGGCCTAAAAAAAATTCATAAATTCATAAGATTAAATCAAATTACGAATGTAAGATTTTTTTAAAAAAAACAAAAACTTACTATGTTTCATCCCCGTACTTTAAACGAGGTTTGTCCAGAACGATGCTTAGAAGGCAAGTAACCATCATGATCAGAGTACCGGGCCTTGCGACTATTGAAACTCTTCATCTCGCTCTCCGGATCCATCCAATATCGAACAAGGCCGTTCCAAACAAGCGGATCAATCCACCTAGGCTTCGACTCATTGCCTTTAATCTTCCATTTTTCTTTCCAACGTCCAACCTGACCGCACATGCGAGCCTTCAACTTCTTCTCAAATGTTTTGCGTACCTCGCCGTTAATTGCAAAATCCCAATGAAACGATTGCTATAACAAACAAAAAAAGAAGTTAAATGCATAAAAAATATTATTAAATAATAATAAAAATAAATTTAATAAAATTTAGAAAACTTACAACAAACGTTTTATACCAACGTTCAATGATATATTCCGGTGTTTGCGAGTAATTGGCATGAGGTTCTTTGAAATCTGTTTCAAAGATCGAACAGATCTGAGCAGCCACAGCTCCGTCATCATCAAAACTGAAATTAGAAAATATAGTAAATTTAAAAATGAAATTATTATAATTGTAAACAAAAACATAAATAACTTAGAAAAATTCAATTATACCATAACGTTCCTGGAGGACGGCTTGGATCGAGTCGTGGTAGACTATCATGACCGGGACTCTTGAGAAGCTGCTGTATCGCAATATCAATGGGGACAGAGTCAGCCGTGGGGTCCGCCGGTGCGGAGGCATGCTCCCCGGTCTCAGGAACAACAGAAGTCGCGAAATCCGTCTGAGTAACAAGAGAAGTACTTGTGGAACCCATCGAACAAAATCGAGTGTAGTCGTTACCTCGAAATCCCGACATCTAAAAAAAAATTTAATAATTAAATTCATATAAATATATTATAATTTACAAAATACAAAAAAAATTACGATCAAACTAATCATTTTATATAATTTATTATATAAAATCATACTAATCATGTAATTATCTAATCTAAATTCATCCTAATTGAAATACAAATCTAACAACCTAATTACTAACAAATCTAAATCTAACAATCTAAATTCATCCTAATATAAATACAAATCTAACAAATCTAACAAATCTAACAAATCTAAAAATCTAACAAATCTAAAAATCTAACAAAATATAACAAATCTACCAAATCTTACAAATCTAAAAATATAATTTAAATACAAATCCAAAACTAACAAATCTAAAAACAAATTCAGAAATCTAACATCCTAATTGATATACAAATCTAAACTAACAACCTAATTTTTTTTTTTTTAGATAACAACCTATTTTAGAAAGTAAAAATCTTTAAAAAAAAAAAAAACCAACCTTCACCGAGGAAGAGGGTCGCCGGAGGGAGAGGAAGGGGCTCGCCGGAGGGAGAGGAGGTCAAGAGCGAGGAGGTCGCCGGAGGGAGAGGAGGGCTCGCCGGCGGAGGAGGAGAAGGAAGGAGGTCGCGGAAGAAGGGAGGAGGTCGCGGAGGAGAGAAGAGGTCGCGGAGGAGAGAGGAAGGGAAGAGGGAGTGCTCGCCGGAGGAGGAGGAACCGATTCACCGGAGGAGGAGAAGGAGAGGGGTGGCCAGAGATGCACAGTTTGCCGGAGAAGAAGATCCAATGGAGGAAGATTGAGATGGGAGAAAGGAAGAAGAAGAGCAATAGTCGTGGTTTATAAACTAATAAGCGATGGATTTGCGATGGATCTGTCGCAAATCCATCGCAAAATGTGTGGTCCACTACCAATTCGCAGTTTAATTTGGCCCAAAATGTGATGAAAAAATTTAATATTCGTACCAAATTTCAAAAAAAAAATTCATTTTGCAACGGATTTGCGACAGATCCATCGCAAATCCATAGCAAATTTTGCAACGGATTTGCGATAAATCCTTAATTTGCGATGGATTTGCGATGGATCCATCGCAAATCCGTTGCAAATTTATGAGTTTTAGTTTTTAAAGTTTAGGGTTTAGGGTACAGGGTGTTGATATTCCCATATTTTACATATTTTTAGCATGCATTCTTGTTATTGTTTTGTGTCTCATGCATGTGTCTTGCATAGTTTTTATGGCATTTAGGTCTAAATTAGAGTAATAGGTGTTTGCACTAGGTTTTAGTGAGTCTAGCATGCATAAGGAGTGTTTTTAGGTGATTTGGAGACAATTGGGCATATTTGGAGAGTTGGACCAAAGTGGAATGCAAAGTCCATCCGAGAGGCCGGAGAGACGTGGCTGGACGGAAGCCTTCCGATCTGAATCAGCTTCAATGATCTTCATGGAAGTTGTAGAGGAGTGCGTTAGCTGTCCATAGGAGTTGTAATCAAGTCATTCGGACGTGTGGTTTGAGAGATATGGCTGATTTACCAGAGACAGGTCCGCCTGGCCGAGACGGTTTTCTTCAATACCGAGGTCACTGGTCGGTGCAACTGCTCGGTGTGGAAACAGAGAGAATATTCCCTTAGTACCGATGTACAATACCGATTTGTGACATCGGTATTGAAGGGTCTCCACTCCGAATTAGCCTCGGTGTTCTTCATCAAAGTTGTAGAGGAGTGAATCAGCTTTACACAGGAGTTTGAATCGGGTTATTTGGACGTATCGATAGGGAGATAAGACGGATTTACTGAAGGTATGTCCGTCTGGCCGAGAGAAGATGACACCGTCCAGATAAACGGCAAAACGAAGGCCTTCCGATATGCATTAACTCAAACAGTCTTCATAAGAGTTGTAGAGGGACGAGTTAGCTGTCTACAGGACTTGGATTCAGGTCATTCGGATGTCAGGTTCAGGAGTTATGACTGATTCACTGAAGACGTACCAAAGACTTGACCGGGTCAAAACCCGGTTTGTTCCGGGTTGACCCGGTCCGACCCAAACTCATTTAAATATCGAAAACCCTATTTTTTTTAGATCTAAGCTTTCTTTTCTCTAGAGTTGGGTTTTCTCCCAAACTCTTCTTATGATGATTTTGGATTGAAGGATTCTTCAACCTATCTTTATATTATGCTTATTTAATCCTTCTTCTTTACCTTTATGTCTCTTTTTCTCTTGTGGTCTTCCTTGTTCTTCATGTTTAGGCTTTAGACCCCTTTTTGTTGGATTTTGGATTTTGCTTTATTTTGATGATTTGGTGATTGATTGTTGATGCTTAGGACTAGATAAACATCTATTCTCATGTTAGGAAGGATCTT
Organism: Eutrema yunnanense; assembly: GCA_002933935.1. Classification (NCBI taxonomy): domain Eukaryota; kingdom Viridiplantae; phylum Streptophyta; class Magnoliopsida; order Brassicales; family Brassicaceae; genus Eutrema; species Eutrema yunnanense. The sequence continues at coordinate 110,819 of PKML01059444.1, read as the reverse complement.
AATGCTAGGATTGAATTGAAAACTCATTTCTAGAACTTAGACATTTCATGCACACAAGGTGTTCGATGAAATGTCTAGAAAACTTCTAAGCATGCTTTTCATATCTAAGTGATCGGTGGATGCTGACTTTAGGATGAATTGTTGACTAAAATGGACTTGTGATAAATTATGGACTATCTAAGTGATCGGTGGATGCTGATTTTAGATGATTCGTACAATGATTAGTGTCACGAAAGTGAACTAATCTACTTGAAAGTGTTCCATGTCATAAGAATAAATGTGCATTGAATGTTTATGCATCGTTAGTCAATTGTCTTGATGGTTAGATGATGATGATTTAGGTTGATTCTTGTTAGGTCCTTCACTTAGCTTGACATTAAAGCTAATTTTGGATTGAGAGATCAAATCTAGAGCTTAAGCATTTCATGCCCGATAGGTGTTCGATGAAATGCTTGAACCAAACCTTTTGTCAGCTTTTCATGCCTAGCCAATGAGAGTTGATGTCTAGGGTGGTTAGTGAACTAAGTGGGATTGGAGATTAATGCTTGTTAATCATCTTATCACAAACGATGGTTTGTTCTTGATTTGGTGATTAACAAAGTGATTAGTGCCACGAGAGTGGATTAGTCATAATTGTGAATTCCATGTTCTAGGATAGTGTTTAATGCAATCTTTGTCATCATTATTTGATTGTTAATCATTCATTTGATAGTTCATTCCATGATCCAACACTTATATTTTGTTTTCTTTCTTGCATTTTACATTCTTAATCTAAAAATATAAAACCCAAAAACATTTGCTCTAGCTTAGGAAGATTCATGTATTCTTGGTGCATTGATCTTAACCTCCTTGGTTCGATATCTCAAATACTACAATGACATGAGTAGGTTTGAGTAATTGATATGAACTTAACACAAAATTCTACTATCAGCTATACGTTTTATTATCATAATGAAGTTTACGGTTTATAATCTCATGGTTTATAATCTCATAAGAGTCATGATCATAAGCATATTTTCCGAAAATATTCTGATTTTGGTGGTACGAGCAATGTTAAACTTCTCTATATATTCATAAACAACATATACGGATATATGACTTTCATTTTATCATACGGAGACATCTCCAAATATTTGGAGTTTATGAATGCACATCATCAAATAACGCGATAAGGAATGAAATATTTGCTACGGAATTGCTAGGGATCCGTAGCAAATCCATAGCAAATTTGCAACAGATTTGCGATGGATTTGCGACGGATCCTCCGCAAATCCATAGCAAATTTGCAACGGATTTGCGATGGATCCATGATTTGCGATGGATTTGCGACGGATCCATCGCAAATCCATTGCAAATTCATGGGTTTTAGTTTTTAAGGTTTAGGGTATAGGGTATAGGGTATACGTTTTATTATCATAATGAAGTTTACGGTTTATAATCTCATGGTTTATAATCTCATGGTTTATAATCTCATGGTTTATAATCTCATAAGAGTCATGATCATAAGCATATTTTCCGAAAATATTCTGATTTTGATGGTACGAGCAATGTTAAACTTCTCTATATATTCATAAACAACATATACGGATATATGACGTTCATTTTATCATACGGAGACATCTCCAAATATTTGGAGTTTATGAATGCACATCATCAAATAACTTTAGAAATCAGATTTTTGAGATTCACTTTTAAAACCGTTAGACATGTGTCACATTTTTTTCCTTGCCGGAAATAAGTAATGAAATATTTGCTTTGGAATTGCTAGGGATCCGTAGCAAATCGCAAATCCATAGCAAATTTGCAACAGATTTGCGATGGATCCTTGATTTGCGATGGATTTGCGTTGGATCCTCCGTAAATCTATAGCAAATTTGCAACGGATTTGCGATGGATCCATGATTTGCGATGGATTTGCGACGGATCCATCGCAAATCCATTGCAAATTCATGGGTTTTAGTTTTTAAGGTTTAGGGTATAGGTATACGTTTTATTATCATAATGAAGTTTACGGTTTATAATCTCATGGTTTATAATCTCATGGTTTATAATCTCATAAGAGTCATGATCATAAGCATACTTTCCGAAAATATTCTGATTTTGATGGTACGAGCAATGTTAAACTTCTCTATATATTCATAAACAACATATACGGATATATGACGTTCATTTTATCATACGGAGACATCTCCAAATATTTGGAGTTTATGAATGCACATCATCAAATAACTTTAGAAATCAGATTTTTGAGATTCACTTTTAAAACCGTTAGACATGTGTCACATTTTTTTCCTTGCCGGAAATAAGTAATGAAATATTTGCTTTGGAATTGCTAGGGATCCGTCGCAAATCCATAGCAAATTTGCAACAGATTTGCGATGGATCCTTGATTTGCGAAGGATCCATCACAAATCCATAGCAAATTTGCAACGGATTTGCGATGGATCCTTGATTTTTGATGGATTTGCGACGGATCCATCGCAAATCCGTTGCAAATTCATGAGTTTTAGTTTTTAAAGTTTAGGGTTTAGGGTATACGTTTTATTATCATAATGAAGTTTACGGTTTATAATCTCATAAGAGTCATGATCATAAGCATATTTTCCAAAAATATGATGATTATGATAGTACGACCAATGTTAAACTTCTCTATATATTCATAAACAACATATACGGATATATGACGTTCATTTTATCATACGGAGACATCTCCAAATATTTGGAGTTTATGAATGTACATCATCAAATAACTTTAGAAATCTAATTTTTGAAATCCATAGCAAATTGCATTGTTTTAGGGTTTACGGTTTACGATTTAGGGTTTAGGGTATGTCCACGATTTGCGATGGATTTGCGATGGATCCATCCCAAATCCATTGCAAATGTTGCGACGGATTTGTGATAGATCCGTCGCAAATCCATTGCAAAGTTTGCAACGGATTTGCGATGGGTCCATCGCAAATCCAACGCAAATCGTGGCTTTTTTTTTTAATTACATTATAGTACATATAACACATTATTCGGAATCGTTTTCAGATTCATTTTCAGACATATTGGAGTGTTCACTATGCTCATCATTGTCTTCTCCGCTATCGTTCTCCTCGAACTCGTCAAATGCGGCTACATCTTCACTTGAATCATCCACAATGTCTTCAACTTCTCTGTTTTGTGGATCGATATGTATGATATCTTCTGTTGATTCGACTGCGATGGAGACTTCTCCGACTCTTTCATTTTGCATAGCATCATCGATGCCTAACCCAATTATACGACCTCTTGGGTTCACTTTTATCATCGATAACCATGTCTCACGTCTTTGCTTAATCCGAGGATATGGAATGAAACACACTTGTTCAGCTTGCAATGCTAGGATGAAGGGTTCGAACTTGGAAAAACGTCGGTTTTCATTGATATCGATCACCCCTAAGTTGTTTGCGCGGACCCTTCGACCGACTGTTGGATCGTACCAATCACATTTGAATAAAATGCATTTCAAACCGATAATTCCAGGATATGTGACTTCTATAATTTCTTGCAAGACGCCGTAGTAGTCGTTTTCACCTAGCACATGGATTCCATAATTTGCGGTTGACCTACGAGAGCCATGCTTATATGTATGAAATGTGTATCCGCGAGTGAAGTACATTGGGGGCAGTAGTGATCTTCGCAATTGGTTCTTGAACAACCTCATGCAACCATAGTGGCAAGGGCTAGTTTGCATATCCATTCATTACCTACATATATATAATTTGAATAACAATTAATTAATTTTAACAAATTATATTAAAAATATTCGTGAAATGATAGATCACTTATACATATATCTTACGTACATATTTCTTATATAATATACTTCTATGATGTAATATAAACTACGAATGGCTAACTGGGAAGGAATGCCGGCAAACTCGGTGCTAACTGGGAAGGAATGCCGGCAAACTCGGTGCTAACTGGGAAGGACCTTACATAATCATGCGTGTTGTTAAGCCCGGCGTCTACGAACTTATGCAAATGGACGGAACTCCAATCCCGAGATCTTGGAATTCAATAAACCTCAAACGGTTCTACTACTAGTTCGGCAGAAGCGCCAAAAATATATATATATATATATAATATATACTTCTATGATGTAATATAAACTACGAATGGTTTGATCCCTCTTTCTATGGTACATAGGCATCCCACACCGGGTTCATCTATGACTTTAATAAAAATTATTTACTTATGAAAATTTTAATAAAGCCGAGCTACCGCAGCTCGCCGAACTCAACAAGTACGCACCTTTCGGAAGTCAAAATTGACAACTTAATAAAGCTGAGCTCTCGGGCTGAACCCGAACGACGCATTCTCGCAAAAACTAAGCCAATTTCACAACAATTGCAAATTTGATAAAGCCGATTTCTCTATAATCGCAAACTATATAAGCTGATTTCTGCACAATCGCAAACCTATAAGCCGGTCTCCAAACGATCGCCGATCTCGAGTTGATGAGAAGCCGACATCAACTAATGCGCCCAGGATAATACTGTATTAAGTACGGCACCAATTATGGAACGTTAGCGAATTCGAGAAGATTGTATCATTTTACAACTTTATAAAGAAAACTCACACAAACCAAAATCAATAATTCAAAGTAAAAATTGACTGAACAGAACTCGTTATATTCCTTAAGGTAAAGGTTTAAAAGCCCCATCGGGCAAACATAGTACATATTACAAAAAAACCCCACGGGCAAGTTCAAAGCCTTATCAGGCATAAAAACAACAGTCAAAAGAGAAGGGAACTTAAGAAGACTCGCGGGCCCTGAGCTCCTCGGACAACGCATGACCAATGCTCTAAGCCATTGAACCCCATTCGTCAATATCGGTTGGCACCTCTGTTACCTATGTTCCAACATCTCAAGATGGAGACCCGGAGGAATGCCGCTGAGGGAGATCGGGGACATCTTGAAATCCCCCTCTTCAAGCTCTATAAGCTCCAAAGACTGCATCTCAGCCGTCATTTCCTTCTCCACGGCCGTGTAGTGATCAAGCGTCTCCGGAGGAATGAGCGTCCCTCTGCTCACGAGCCGATCCAAGCACTTCTTCGTGCCTGTGACTTGACTAAAAACGAGCTGCCTTTTCTTCGTCACCTTGAGCTCGTTGATGTAGCCCTTTAGCTTCTGGAGACGGGCATTCACCTTATCCTCCATCGCCTTACGGAGGCCCCTGTCCGCGGCCACCCAAGCATCCCGAGATGCCCTCAGGCTCCTCCTGTTAGCCTTACCTTCGACATCAACCTTCCGTTTTTCGAGGGTCATATGACTAAGGACGTCATTGGCACCGAGCACATCGGCTTTCTGATATCATCACATTTTGCATCATTCTAGCATCCGTTTCATATAGGTTTAGGTTCATTTACATGTAGTTCATAATACTTCTTTAGCATTTAGGTCATTTTAGGAGTCTAGTGTGTCTGCATTAAGTCCTAGAGAGTCTGTGCATATTTTGGATATGTTTTCAGGTAAAAACAGGATCAACACCCAGCATCGATCGATACCCGATGTATCACCGCCGAGTATCGATCGATACCGAGAGGCAATACCGATGCTCCTGCTCGGAACCACAGATCGGTACAGCCACAGGGAAGACCCGGGGGGAAATGGCCTTAACACGGAGCAAAGATACCGAGGAGTGACCTCGGTATCGACTGAAGAAGCATCGATCGATACCAGGATCATCACCCAGTATCGATCGATACCGAGAGGCAATATCGATGCTCCTGCTCGGTACTCCAGCTCGGTACAGCCACAGGGAAGACCCGGGGGAAAATGGCCTTAACACGGAGCTATGATACCGAGGAGTGACCTCGGTATCACTGAAGAACAAACCCGATGCGTCCTAAGTATCGATCGATACCTCAGTATCGATCGATACCAAGCACTTTTTACTCATTTAAACCGGGTCGATACCCGGTTTGTTCCGGGTCGACCCGGTTCGTTTCTGGTCAGTATTTAAGCCCAAAAACCTAATTTGTGAGGGCTAAGTCTTTTTCTAGCAAAAAAACCCTCTCTAAGAGTGATTTGTAAGAGATTGATCCTTTTAATTTGAGTATTGTTTTCTTGATTTAATATATCTATCTTCTACTTTCTAATCATTCAATCATCTTGATCATGAGCTTTAACACTTCTTTCCTTGGATTTGTTAAACCCATGATGATTAGTGAGTAGTCTTAAGGATCTTGGGATAGGGTAGATTAGGGTGATCAAAGGTTGGATTAGTGGTGTTTATGATTAGATAGTCTTATATTCCTTCTTGTCTAGTGTCCCTAATGCTAGATCTAGCTTGAAAGAGTGGGTCTAGATCATGAGGCATTTCATGCACACCAAGTGTTTGATGAANCAAATCATCATTTGTGGATTATCAATTAGCAAGCATTAAGAATTATAACAAGATCAACCAAAGAAATGCCCTAAACAACTAATGTCTTAGGTTAGGAACATAAATCTCTTGTCTAGTTTGGTCTTGGCATTTCATCAAACACTTGGTGTTCATGAAATGCCCAATGATCTAGACCCACTCTTTCAAGCTAGTTCTAGCATTAGGGACTCTAGACAAGAAGGAATATAAGATTATCTAATCCTAAACACCACTAATCAAACCTTAGATCCCCCTAATCAACCTCATCCCAAGATCCTAAAGACTACTCACTAATCATCATGGGTCTAACAAATCCTAGGAAAGAAGTGTTAAAGCTCATGATCAAGATGATTGAATGATTAGAAAGTAGAAGAAAGATGGATCAAATCAAGAAAACAATACTCAAATTAAAAGGATCAATCTCTTACAAAATCACTCTTAGAGAGGGTTTTTGCTAGAAAAAGACTTAGCCCTCTAAAATTAGGTTTTTGGGCTTAAATACTAAACAGTAACGAACCGGGTCGACCCGGAACAAACCGGGTACCGACCCGGTTAAAATGGGTAAAAAGTGCTGGGTATCGATCGATACCCTCGGTATCGATCGATACCTTTTGTATCGAGCTTGTTCTTCAGGGGATACCGAAGTCACTCCTCGGTATCATAGCTCCGTATTAAGGGCCGATTCCCCCGGGATTCCTCCTGTGGCAATGCCGAGCTGTGGTACCGAGCAGGAGCATCGGTACTGCCACTAGGTGTCGATCGATACCCTCGGTATCGATCGATGCTCAGCGTGATCTCTGTCTCCTTTCCTCGGGTGACGAATCTCCTCGTTTAACACCTGAAAATGACTCCAAAACATGCAAGACACTCTAGGACATAGTATGAGAACCCTAAAACTCTATATGAGACAAAACAAGCATGATATGCAATGAAGATCTAAGTAAATGATCTTAAACCTATATGAAATGCGTTCTAAATACATGTAAAATATGCACATATCAGCTGTGCAAGCATAACAAATTTGAGAGAAAGATCGAGTAAAACTAAAAACTTCTTACGTAAAGAATGTTGAGACTAACCGGTACTGGAACACTGCGATATGCTCTTTGCAAGACGAGCTCGGTGGATATCCGGCCAGCGAACTCTCCCTAACTCCCTAAACCGAGCTGCAATTGCCTTCCAATGATCGGAGACACGGCGATAAGTGGGGTTCTGAACTACAAAAAATAATAAACACCTTAAAAGAAGAGCAAAATATGTGGCCTCGGTGTAACATGACAAATAAACTACCAATATTTTGGTTCCCTGATCTCCTATAACCAATGCCCGGGGTGGACACAGAAGTAGGATCAACTTTGACAAAAAAGTATTTCGTCTCCCAGTCCTGAATTTTGCTGGGCTTCGGACCGGTGATTATGTCGTAGCTCGGCTTCATATTCGCCGAGAAATACCAAGGTTTAGCCTCAGCTATATTAACCGAGGTAAGCTCTTACAACATCCGAGCAGTGCCCGGAATGCCGAGTTCAGCTCCCAAAGACAGGAGCTCCATTATATTATCCATACTCGCCGAGTTGAGGTGGCAAATCGCGGCATTCCGCCTTCTACAGAAGTCAAAGAGCAGGTCGGGCAAGGGAAAATTGAGCCCGCACGCTTTGAACCAAGCCTCATAAACACAGATATGCCCCTTTGGAGCATCCCATGGTCGCTGATGACTATCCAGGTTTATAATAGTTATTTCACCCGGGAAATGAAGGGACCCGATTAGTTCGTCAATCCCATCTATCGATAAGCAAGACGGCTCGACAGTTAGTAGCCGCACTGCCAGGGGAGTCAACGGAGCTCGATGGTTTCCTTCTAAATTGCCTTCCAAAGGATTGGTCGGATTAGCATCTCGACCTGATGCCTCAACCTTTCCCGGGGCATGGATCATATCCTCCTTAACAAGTTGAGAGGCGATAGCTGTGTCACGTCGGATCTGCTCATCCTCCATCTCCTTTTGCTCAGTAGCCATTTTAATGATGGTTCGAACTGAGTAAAAGAGGCCCATGATCGCAACCAACGGGCCGATTTCAGTCTAAAGCCCAACTTGTCGCTAAAACACGCCGAACTCCAAAAATTGCAGAATCTTTCCCGATTTCGTTGGGAGAAAAGGAAGATTTTCTTATCATAATGGAACAAGAAAAAGGAAACCCCTCGATTTAGGCCGACTTAGGACCTTATAAATAGGGAGATTCACGCCACAATTAGGATTATCCACAATCATCTGCGAGACCTAAAAGACAGAGAGCTGAGACTTTAGCTTTTAAACCTTTTAGCGATCAAATCATCTTTTACGATCTAACAATTTTGTAACTCCGCCGAGTTTAATCAATATACGAGATTCGATCCATTCAGTTTACTGTTTTGCCCCTTGTGTGATTTTCAGAATCAACAATATCATCCTACTTAAATAGAACATGCACAATAGACTGACTTTGATTCATCAAATTCTCACATTTCTGAGCAGCAATAATATGAAAACTATTGGTTGGTTTACCCACATGAGTACCTAATCTCTCATGCTTACCCCTACTATTAAACCCTTCTTTCACAAACGCATCACTCCCACCTTGCTTTCATACCTCATCTTTAAATAAGTAGCAATATAAACATAATGCTCTTGCTTTTGATATGTTGTACTCTAGCCAACTACCATACTGATCAAACTAAACAGGATCGAATCGCCTCATTGCATTTCCTATCGATATTTGTTTAAATTTTTGACCATAAGATTGGTATGGACCTTTAGTTAGATACTTCCGTATAACCTCGTTTCTTTGATTTAGATGATAATCCATTATGTCTTTCCTCTCACAAGGATCGCTTGGCAAATCATCGACATTGGTATCGGGTGTCGAAAGGGATTTTCATTTAAAATACCACTTCATTGATTTAGCTACAAAACAAATAAAATACATATAATTGGGTCTCTAACTCGAAAATCATCGAATAAAATACATTCATCAATCGTAAATCATGGTCGATTTTTATGAAATCATCAACGAGAAAAATTAAATTTACACCATTAGAATATATTAATCTACTCTTAAACTTCTACAAATAGAATAAATAATAAACAATGAACTTTTAACTCTAATAAAAGAACAAATTAAAATTAAAAAAAAAGTTTATCACTTTCGTCTCCAAACACGAGGAAGAAAGAAAGAGAAAGCAAAATTGAACAAAAGTTAGGGTTTTTAATTTGTAAAGATTGGTTAACAATTAATCGATTAGAGTTTTTAAATTTTGATTATTTTATAACAAAATATGCTTATTCATAAAATAGACAAAAAAATTGCAAGGTTGGCTTAAACCATAAAAAGTTGTGTGGGGACATTTTTTTGATTTTCTAGTGGTGACATAATTTATTTCTCTTAAACAAGTACTAATATATATTGTTTTTTTTGAGTGGCTGCCACCTCCATGAGCCACGTGGGTCCGCCCCTGATTATATGTGTTATGAAGGTGTTATATATGATAGTGTTATATATAGAAATTATATATGATGGTTTTCAATAACATTACTGAGATTGCGTTTTATATGATGGTGTTCTATATAGAAGTTCTATATGATGTGTTTTTTTTATATATGACGGTATTTTCTTATTTTCACTTTGCATATTCATATTCTTAGAAATATATATTCATTTTCAAAAATTCAAAACATGTCATATTCACACAAAAAAAAATCTATATTTAAAAAAAAACAGAAAAAAATCTTAATTTGAGTCACTATTTTTGAAAAGATTGAATCAAATAAAGATAGGGGGTGGGGGAGCATATTTTAAACAATCTTTTTTTTTAAACACGAAAGGTGTTTCTGTATTTGATACACAAAATATCATAGCCAAATCTTTTTATGGCTATAGAGCTAATTTCTCTTTTTTTTTTGTTAATTATCTCAATTCCCCTAAAATCTATCATCATCACTACATTGTTTTTTTGTCAGGTTACAAGAATAAAAGTATGTTTTAAATGTTTTTTTTTAATCAAATATTTAACAAACCCTATAAATTATGGGGAAATTGGAAAAAATGACAAAAAAACTCACATATTGTCCCAATAAGACTTTCTTCACTTTTGACTAAACTATCCATAAATTAAATGTAATAAATTTTTTAATTTTTTAAAAAAAAACTTTTAACATTTTCGAAAAATACAGATACATACAAATAATAAAAGAAATATATAAACCCTAATGCACAATTTTTTAATGGCATAAATGAATAAACTCAAAAAACAAACGATGTGATGGCGACTTTCAAGGCGATTCGACAGTTACTTTTTATTTCTTTCACGTTCCTCGTTTTGAGGACGATTTTTGTATTCGGTGCCGGAGTGGAGAATTGGATCGACGGTTACCGGATAATGTCCATCTCCGTAGTGGAATATTTTAAAGGAACATATTTTAAACAAATGTTTTTAAAAAAACACACATAACATGCGCTTGAGACAGGAGAGGTGTTACTGTATTTAATACACAAAATATCATAGCCAAATCTTTTTATGGCTACTGAGCTAATTTCCCTTTTTTTTTTGTTATTCATCTCAATTCCCCTAAAATCTATCATCATCACTACATTATTTTTTTTTGTCAGGTTACAAGAATAAAAGTATGTTCTAAATGTTTCTTTTTTTATTTTAATCAAATTTTTAACAAACCCTATAAATTATGGGGAAATTGGAAAAAATGACAAAAAACTCACATATTGTCCCAATAAAACTTCCTTCACTTTTGACTAAATTATCCATAAATTAAATGTAATAAATTCTTTAATTTTTTTTAAAAAAATCTTTAACATTTTTGAAAAATACTGATACATACAAATAATGAAAGAAATATATATAAACCCTAATGCCCCATTTTTTAATGGCATGAATGAATAAAATAAAAAAAACAAACGATGTGATGGCAACTTTCAAGGCGATTCGACAGTTACTTTTTATTTTTTTCATGTTCCTCGTTTTGAGGATGATTTCTTTGTTCGGTGCCGAAGTGGATCGACGGTTACCGGATAATTTCCATCTCCGTAGTGGAATTACTATGTCACTACGACACGATTTCAATAGTAAACCGTTGCCAGAGACTAGGTTCTATCAATTGGGGTTTCATAGTTTCTAGAGACAAAATTTTCATACTTGACTTTGCATTACCAAGCACGAGTCGATTAACTACAAATCAAGTTCAAAGGGCTAATAATCTCCGACGTGGAGTCCAAGATCTCAACATGGGTGTGGACGACGAACCAGTTCCATTTCCAATTGAGATTTGCAATGCAGTTGTGCTGGTGAATCAATTTTCCTTGATTGGAATACCGGTGGTGCCTCGCCGAAAAAATGTCAGGGCAATTGTTGTAACCCTCCCTAGGGTTTGGGGGATCTCGGGTCTGATTTCTGGAAGATTGGTGGATCGTCGGAAGTTCCAATTTGTGTTGCAATCCGAAGACCTTATGCAGTCAGTCATCAACCGTGGTATGTGGGCCTTCAACGATCGTATGTTTATCCTTCAGAAGTGGACTCCCGAGATGGATGATCTCATGCTCAACTACATTCCTTTTTGGGGTCCAAATCCGAGGTATCCCATTTCAATTCCTGTCTGAAAATGTGATCCGACACATTGCAGAAACAATGTGTTATGTGGAGGCGATTGACTTCAAACCAGATGTGGCAGCGGCGGTCGAGTTTGTGCGTGTCAAAATCAATTGGGATGTGGATAAACCTCTAAGATTCCAGAAGAATTTCCAATTTGTAGTGGGGGTTAACAGAATACTCAAGTTTAAGTACGAACGCCTGAGATGTTTTTGTGAAATTTGTGGGATGTTAACCCATGATACATGTGATTGTGCTGAGTTACAAGGCGATTCTGATCCGGACAATGGTGATGATCACGACAATGGCGATAACAGAGATGATGATGAGATGGATGCTGCCAATGCTGCAATTGATCCGGTTACTGAAGTTCAAGCAAATATTGCTCCTCCCGAAGTCGAGGTTACGGATCAAGGAAGGGTAGAAGTAGCTAATAAGATGGGGAACCAACAACAACACCAAATCGAGAGTTCTCAAAACATTGAGATGGTGATGGAGGATTACCAGAATGCTTTGGATGAATTTGAAGCTGATAAGCAAAGGATATATATTAAGGGGTTTAAGGAAAAAAAGTTTTGTTGAGACGCTGCTTAATGAAGATGAAGATAAAGCTGCTGCTCTCCACGCAACAATGCAAACTCCACCTCGTGAGCAAATCTCTGATGATGATGATAATCTCTTTTTGGAGTGGGAGGAGAGGCGGGACAATCTGAGGTCCTTTTAAGAATACGAAAGCTTTCTGGATTCTGGCTTTGGAAACACTAAATCATCTGCTGAAAAATCTGCAACTAAAGGTATGAATACTTCTATGGCTGAGACTGTTGAAGATGATCTTGACACTGTGATTACATGTCCCCTAACAAAGAAAACAAGAAGGTCATATTCTCCAGTGTTAGTTGATAAGTTTATGAACGGGTCATGCTGCTCTCCAGACGCCTTAAGGAAGATTTAGGCTGATTTTTCTGATGTTGATGAGTTGCCACCTGATGCGACTCAACAAAATAGAAGCGCGGTGGGCCCGAATCTACCAGAAGCTCCATGAGAGTTGATGTGTGGAATTGTTGAGGTTTGGGACAACACCTCACAGTTCAACGTCTTCAAGAAATGCAGAGGGTGTATCTCTCGGACTTGTTGTTCTAGGTGGAAACTAAGCAAAGTAGTAACTATGTGAGGGACATAGGGTTATGATGATATGTAGATTGTTCCTCCTCATGGATTAAGATGTGGTTTAGTAGTATTTTGGAAAAGTTAGGTTTCTGTTAGTTGTATTTCCTTTGATGCAAGACTGGTTGACTTATCTATTGAATATAAATCCTTTAAGTTTTACTTGTCTTGTGTTTATGGAAATCCTATGCCGAAATTTAGCCATCATATATGGGAAAAATTATAGAGAAATGCAACTTCTAGATCAGGTCCTTGGATGATGTGTGGTGACTTCAATGAAATTTTGGATCAAACTGAGAAACGAGGTGGTAGGATAAGAACGGCAAATAGCTTCAAGGAATTTAAGACAATGATTCAGGTTTGTCGAATGTCAGATTTGAAATTTAAAGGGAATCAGTTTAGGTCGGTTGAGAAAAGACATAAAGAGGTGGTGGAATGTTGTTTAGATCGTGTATTGGTAAATTCAGAGTGGTTGAATTTGTATCCAGCTTCAGAGACTGAGTTCTTAGAATTGGCAAAGTCTGATCATATATCTATGATGGTTACAATTGAACAATAAGAAAGAGTTAAAAGGGGCCAATTCCGTTATAATAAACGTCTGTTTTATTAATATGATTTTGCAGAGAATGTTCGACGTTATTGGATTCAAAATTGTTCTCATAAGAAAAGATTTACTTAGAAACTAGTTGTATGCATGAAGGAAATGGCTAAATGGAAGAGGAGAAATCATACAAATGAGACTGAACGTATCCAATTTATTCGGAATCAAATTGATACAACATTAAGAGATTATACAGTATCAGCTCATGAAATCAATATCTTAAGAAAGGAACTTAACATAGCTTATAGAGATGAAGAGCATTACTAGAATATAAAAAGTCGAAACAAATGGTTAACAGTTGGAGATAGAAACTCAAAATTCTTTCTTGTATCGACAAAGGCAAGAAGGAAACGTAATTGCATCAGACAAATCAGAGATTGTCACGGTATAATTCACAAGAGAGATGAAGCAATTGCAAAAGTGGCAGAAGAATACTTTAATGAAATGTATACGTCTTCGTCGACAAAGAATCTGAATGATGTCTTCCCTGATTTACAAACTAAGGTAACAAATGCTATGAATAGTTCTTTAATACGACCTGTTACAAATCAAGAGATAAGGGATGATGTGTTTGCTATTGAACCATATAAAGCTCCTGGTGTAGATGGATATACGGCGACGTTTTATCAGCAATTCTGGAATGACATTAGTCAAGATGTATGTACAATGGTGAAGAACTTTTTTTAGACTCATGAACTAGAACCAGGAGCTAATCATACTCAAATATGTCTCCTCCCAAAAATACTGATTGCTTCAGAGATGGCTGATTTTTGACCAATCAGTTTATGCACTGTAAGTTATAAGATAATCTCAAAGATTTTAGGGCTGCGACTAAAAGAATGTCTAGGATCAATCATATCAGAATCTCAAGCTGTCTTCGTACCAGGCCGTCACATTCAAGATAATATCCTGGTGGCTCATGAACTTATTCATGCTTTGAAGTCAAATAAAGATTGTGTTGATTCATATATGGCTATAAAAACTGATATAAGTAAAGCTTATGACATAGTAGAATGGAATTACCGAGAAAGTGTGATGGAAAAAGTGGGATTCGACACAACATGGATCAACTGGATTATGATTTGTGTAAGGTCGGTTTCGTATTCATTTTTGATTAATGGATCTAGTTATGGAGAGATTAAACCATGTCGTGGGCTACGTCAAGGGGATCCATTATCGCCATATCTCTTTCTACTATGTGTAGAAGTTTTAAGTCAAATGCTAGTTAAAGCAGAACACGAGAAGAAGTTTCAAGGTATGAGGTTGGCTAGATCATGTCCGTCTATATCTCACTTGTTATTTGCGGATGAGTCTTTGTTTTTATGTAGGACAACATCGTCTGATTGTACACAAATAGCAAAGATTCTACAAGATTACAAAACTATTTTAGGGCAGAAGGTAAATTTTGAAAAATCGTCTGTAATTTTTGGAATCAAAATTCTACAACACAGAAGATGTCATCTGCAAAAAATCCTTGGAATAGATAAAATTGGTGGAGGTGGTAAATATTTAGGCTTGTCGGAGCAGTTTGGTCGGAAAAAAACTGAGATGTTTGAGTTTGTGGTGAAAAGAATAAAGGAAATAGTAGATGGTTGGTACAATTAGTTTTTAAGTCCAGCGGGAAAGGAAATTTTGTTAAAATCAGTAGCACTCTCTAAGCCTATCTACTCTATGAATTGTTTTCTAATCCCGAAAACGATATGCGATGAGATAAATGGTATATTATCTGAATTTTGGTGGGGTAGAGATAATGGAAAAATAAAAAATTTGTGGGTTGCTTGGAAACGGCTATCTTTACCAAAAAATGAAAGGGGATTAGGATTTCGAGATCTTCATAAATTCAACCTGGCTCTTTTGGCGAAACAGGCTTGGAGAATTTTGCAAAATCCGGAATCATTGTTAGCTAGGATCTACAAAGGTCGATACCACAAATCGTTGACATTCTTAGGGTCGATGAGTGGTGGACAACCATCTTATGGTTGGAGATCAATTCAAGCAGGCAAGGAACTGTTACAAAAAAGTTTGAAAATCCAAATTGGGAATGGTCAAACAAAAAATGTATGGAAAGATAAATGGCTACCGACGATTCCTCCTAGAGTTGCAAGTGATGGAAATTTGATTTCTAACATGACAATTTGTGACTTGTGGAAGCATGGAGTTTGTGAATGGAATGAGGATAAGTTGAATATAATGAATGCTTAATGAAGAGGATGCAGAGTGAGCAAAGCATATTTATATATCACGACTTGCTACCGTAGACAGGTATGTATGGCCATATACAAAAGATTCATGTTATAAGGTTAAATCATGGTATTGGCTAGCAACACATTTAATTGATGACGAAGATATGTATGAACCCCCTCCGGGATCGTTACAACTGAAAAACGAAGTCTGGAATTTGAAGATTCAACCAAAAATACAACACTTCTTGTGGAAAACAATCTCAGGAGCGTTGCCAACGACAGAAAGATTAATAACAAGAAATATCATAGCGGATCCCATTTGCCAGAGGTGCTGCAATGGTGTAGAAACCATTAATCATGTCTTGTTCGAATGCCAATATGCAAGGGTAGCTTGGAGGTGTGTTAACCTCGATCATTTAAATACTGGTTCATTGAATTTGGAAGAAAATATTCAAGTTCTATTGGATATTACGAAGTCAAACAGCTTCTCCGAACAGGTAAAATTACTTCCCTTTTGGACAGTTTGGATCATAGTGAAATCTAGGAATGAATTCATATTTTATAAGACAAATGTCCATCCTCGCGAGGATACAAATCGTAGTATTCAAGTTGTGGCAGAATGGATAGCTGCACAACCTAGTGTAGAAACTATTTCTCAAGAAGATTTGCATAATCAGATTATGAGGAATAGTCGTTGGGAGCCTCCACCTACTGGATGGTTGAAATGCAACTTTGATAGTAGTTATCGGCCGAATAATGGACAAGCAGGAGTAGGTTGGATAATAAGGGATGAAAATGGAAATTATATGGTCTCTGGTTTTGCAAAGTTAAAATATGTACATTCAGTTCTACAAGCAGAAGTTGCAGGTTTTCTTCAGGTATTACAATTGGTTTGGTCACAAGGATCGAGGTATATGTGGTTTGAAGCGGATAATAAAGAACTCACGACAGTCATTAATGGAAGAGAAGATAACCTTGAAATAGGAAATATGCTATACGATATTCAATATTGGATGGAAAAATTACCGCACTGTTCTTTGGATCATGTTAATCGAGAAAAAAATCAAGCTGATGACATATTGTCAAAAAAGATTCATGATTGTAATTATTTTTTTCAAACTTTGCTGTTCCACCAGTTTGGCTGGTTAACTATTTGTACTCACCGTTTACGGTTTAATATTAATAATAGTAGATGTTAAGAAAATGAAAGAAATTTATTTTGGAAATACATTTTTGGAAAATTCAAGTTAATTTTATTTATTTATTTATTGTTCTACAAAATTCAGAATACGTATTCTAGATCCACGATTTTGGTAGATTATGTGTTCTGCTATTTCTTCGATAATATACAAACCTAGAATATACATTCTACCATTTCCTTTATGTCTACCAAACCTAGAATATATATTCTACCATTTGCTCTATGTCTACCAAACCTAGAATATATATTCTACCATTTACTCTATGTTCTACGAAACATAAAATATATATTCTACCATTTTCTCTATGTTCTACATAGTGTTAGAATACATATTTGAGCTCTTTCTCTATATTCTGCATTCCGTAGAATATAAATCCCATAGTTCTTTTATTGTTCTACGGATGGTAGAATTTGTATTTTACCAAAGTATTTAAGAATATCTGAAAAAATCTAGGAAAATCTAGTTTATTTATTTGTTTTTCCACGTTTTCACGTTTTTATATGTAACCAGATATTCCTCTCTGCTTCCACGGTTTCTCTCTGCTCTTCTTCTCCGTTTCTTCAAATTTTCATACTTTTATCAGTTTTTCACTTCTTTTTCTTCGTTAATATGTTGCATATCTATGTAACATGTGGTGTATGCAAATCGGGTGCCAATAAGGAGTGGAGATTTATTGTTGATAAAGAAAAACGAGGTAGATTGCTTACTTTTGAATCAAGTACTACTCTTGAGGAGTTAAATATGGTGGTTTTAAAGGCTTAGGAAATCGATCAAAGTACTGTTCATGTCGAGTTCAGTTATTTACCTAGCGATTTGATCAACATCTTAGGATCTCCACCGATTATTATCACGAATGATCGTCAAGTGAAAATTTTTGTGGGCTACGTAAGGAAGAATGGATCGATACGGTTGTGCGTGATATTTACAGCTATATTTGACAATCAAAAGAGTGGAGTCAACATTAATTTGAATAATGAGCCGTTTGACGATGCAAAGTTGCCTGAAAAATCAGAAGAATATGTGAATGTGGCTACGCGGAATGATGAATGTGAGGTTGAGGTTGAGGTTGATGTTGATGATTGTGATGATGGCATAATTTCTGAAAAGAAAGAAGACATACACAAGAATGTTCGATTTTGGCTGGTGGATGCTATAAAGAAGGATCAACATTTCAATAGCAAAAATGTTTTGAAGGCTACTCTGGAAATTTGTGCAATGAAGCATAAATTTGACTATAGGATTACAAAATCTACAAAAAATATGGTGGTCAATACGCTGCAAAGATAACATATGCAATTGGAGTGTTCGTGCATAGTCTTTAAAGGGGTCTACATATTTCATAATCAACAAGTATGTGGCTGAACATACATGTGCTCCTTCAAGGAAAAATAAATTCGCTAGGACAAATTCAGCAAAAAAAATCGGTACTCTAATTATGCATAAGTATGATGGTGTCAAGGAAGGGCCTACACCGAATAATACTAGACAGCTTATGTGTATGGATTATGGATGCGAGATCTCTTATAACCAAGCATGGGAGTCTCGTGAGTATGCAGTTAACGCTGTTAGAGGTATTCCAGAGAAAAGTTATGGTAGAATTCCAAAATACATGCACATGCTAAAAGAAGCTAATCCAGGTACGCATACTCATTACAAAATTGATTGCGATGGTAGATTCAGATATCTATTTATTTGTTTCGGTCAATCTGTCAGAGGGTTCCACAAAGCCATTAGAAAGGTCATTGTTATTAATGGTACGTTTTTGAAGAGTAAATACAAAGGAGTTCTAGTTGTTGCTACATCGTTAGATGGTAACTCTAATTTGTATCCAATTGCATTTGGGGTTGTTGATTCAGAGAATGACCGGTCATGGGAATGGTTTTTAATGCAACTAAAGGTTGTTATTGCGGACAGCCAAGGTTTGGCGTTTGTGTCATATAGAAATACATCAATTACTATATCACTTGCTAAAGTGTACACGCTATCTAGACATAGAATTTGCATCCACCATTTGTTGAATAATGTGGTAACATATTTCAAGGCGAGGGGATTGGCTGGATTGGTTGAAAAGGCTTCAAAAGCATATAGGGTTATCAATTTTGAGAGGAACTTCAACATAATTTTTAGTATTAGTCCGCTTGTAAGAAAATATCTAATGGAAGCTGATGTGACAAAATGGGCTCGTTGTCGATTTTCTGGATTCATGTATGATATTAGGACAAATAATCCCGCTGAATCGACAAATTCTGCATTGCGATTACCGAGAGAGTATTCAGTAATTCATTTGCTGGACAGCATTAGAGAAATGTTAGCGAATGGTTTTATGAGAGTGGAATATTAAGCTCAAAAAAACAAGACCCTGTAACCATTGAGGTGGAGAAAAATCTCGATAGAAGGATTGAGAAAGGTAAATCATTTATTGTTTATCCGGTTAACCACAACAGATTTCTAGTGAAAGGCGACGAATTCGACTGCGTTGTTGATTTGGACAGACGAATGTGTTCATGTAGAAAGTATGACTTGTCAAAAATTCTTTGTTGGCACGCCATTAAAGCAGTTTTTTATGTGGGCAATGATCTACACCCACTCACCGATGAAAGGTATACTACTGCTGCATGGAGAAGGCTTTATCAGGAAAGTATTAATCCAATAGATGTTCCTGAGGACGCATAGCGTGTCCCATTGGATGTTGAACATGCCATAGTTCTACCACTTCAAACTCGAAGAGCAGCTGGGAGACGAAGAAAACGAAGACACAAAACAGTCGAAGACAAGATACGATCGTCACAAGGATCACAAGGGTCTAAGAAGCACAAGTGCAGGCGGTGTGGTATTGAATGTCACAAGAGAGCAACATGTGATATAGCAATATAGACATTTGTTCTCTCTATTTTATTTTGAATTATTTTGTTTTTCTTGTTTGTTAAGGTTTGATTTACCTGACATTTATTCTCTTTGTTCCATCAACTATCCATCGTTTGTGTTTTGCTTCATGTCTCTTGTTTTGGGGTTTGCTTTTCTATTCTCTCTAGCTTTGATTTCTTACTGATGGAACATTTGTTTACTCGTGTTTACTCGATCGAATGACGGAACATCTCACATGAGACGTTTCTGTTTCTAACCAATTTTACAATTCACCTTGAATCAAAACAGAAAAGCCATTAACGAAACGCAAACTGAAAATCATTTACTCATGTAATTTAACTTGATCCACCAAAAGAACCCTTATGTACGAATATACATTCATAGAGATGAGTTAATATAATTAACAACCCCAAAGCATTAGAAATTCGCAGGAATAGAATCCTTATACGAAGCTAGAAAGAGCGGATTTACACTAAATTGTTTCATTTGCCACTCGCCACACTAAATTGTTAATATAATCAACAATCCCAAAGCACTATAAATTCGTAGGAATAAAAACTAGATTCACTCGCCGGAGATACAAAGAGGAGGAACGAAGCCTTACACTAGATTGAAAAACACGATGAAGTCTACGATGAGGAGCAATGAAGAAGGAGGAGGTTTGTAATTCGAGGAGGAGGAGAGAACGAGGAGGAGGAAAGGAGGACGAAAGCAGAGGATGAAGGAAGAAGTCGAAATTTCACTGCCGGAGAGTGGACGGCGATAGATATCGTAGGAGGAGAATATTTTTTTTCTTTTCTGGGGTAAACTTGTGCGGAGCTACAAATATTGGTATATAATTTTTTTGTTATTATTTAAATCTCTTTAATTATTTTTTTATTATGTAACCATGTTTATTCTTTTACAAACTTTTTTTTTTATTATGTAAGAGTAATTCTGGATTTATAATATTATAAGTTTTAATAGGACAATACTTAGTGAAAAAGTCTTATTAGGACAATATGTGAGTTTTTTTGTCCCTTTTTCCAATTTCTCCATAAAATATTCGAAGAAACTAATTTGTGAACTGAAATTATTCGTGTTTTCTAAAATGAAAAAATAAATTGCAAGTACAATGATTTGATTTTCTCTATCATGACCAGTTAACCAAGAACGTATTAATTAAAAAAATAAAGGATTAACTTTATCATATACCCTAAAGTTTTTCAAAAATTTGAAATCTATACCAAATTTTTTAAGAATTTGAGATATACGTTATATTTTGTTTAAATGACAATTTAATCTTCACTAATAACTAAATATATATATTTTAATTATATTATATTATTTTAAACATATTTTAATTTGATTATATTAATTTAAATTTAGTCCTCAATAATAACTTATATTTCATGTTTCTTTTATTCACTAACACGATGGAAGAGAAACTTTTAAAAGCTCTTTATTTAATCAAAGAAGTCGTGAGTCTCTTTACAAGCAAAAAGCTGTATATAACGTACGATCGACACAAAAAAGAAATAATACCTTACAGCCATTATCTATATCATAAAAGAACCTGAAGCAAAAAGAAAAAAATATTAAACCATTGGTGTGGTGATTTCCACTTGTGGAGGAGTCGCTCTGTTATTCTAGATCAGGGATCGACTCCCCGCAAGCGCAGAATTATTAAACCATTTCTTATTTGGCCACCCGAAGGTGATTAGATAAAAAAAAAGGATATCTGCCCGAGTCTCGGAGAGATTAGTCTGGGCTCTGGTCTGTAACCCTCCCCGATTATCAAAAAAACAAAAAAATAGAAGAAAAAAAACACCTAAAGACACGTGATGCACGTGAGTCACAGACACCATATTTTTTTTGTCTGAGTCTCATAGAAACGGGCCAAAATCACATCTATCTCTCCAGGTGTAGAGTTATTCATCTCTACCCCATGCTATTCAGCCATACCCCTTCCCTTTTAACGAAATGTGATATCCCCATCTTGCCCTTCTAATTTCAAAAATAGGACATTAAAAAAAGAAATGCTGACCAATGAGAATTAAGGGAATTTCATCCAATCAGAATGTAGGTTTACAAATTTCGACCAATTAGAACATAACAAATTTGGGCCAATCAGAAAGGAGGATTACAAATTTCGACCAATTAAAACAAAACAAATTTGGGCCAATCAAAAGATAGGAAAAGGAAAAAAAAACAATCAGGCGCCAAAAATTCCAGCCAATCAGGCGCTAGGAAAAAAAAAATTTCTCTCAAAAACAGATTCGCAGAATTCATCGCCCATTCATCGCGAAAGCTCATCTTCTGGGAAACGACAACTCTTCTTCTACTTCTTCATCTGCCAGTGAAGCTTAAAAACGATGTTAGTTCTTCTATTATGTTAGTAGATTATGCCCTAGAAAACATGTGGGTTAGAGGAGGATTTGAATTGAATTTACAAAATGGGGGGATTTCAATTGAAATTACAAATTCAGGGAATTTCAATTGATATTACAAATTCTTAATTGAATTTATAGATTATCGTAGGTAGAATATAGTTTTTGCCCCGATGTCACCCAATTTGATGTGATACAGGAAAACTGGAAACAATTGGTATTACTGAGGCAAGTGTACAACTGGAAGCTATTGGTATTACTGGATTTTAATGTAGTTTTTTTAATTTATATTCAGGAGACAATGATCACAAATATGCTTTTTGATTATGGAGGATATTATTCAAAGTATGGAGAAGAGGATAAATGGATTTCAAAAGAAGGTTGCATGTACGCTGTAATGTTTAAAACATCTAGTTTGGATGAGATAACTTACTCGGTGATAGTGGATAGGATATGCAAGAAGGTTGGGGTAGGTGAATCTACGACGAAGCTGAAACTAAGTTACATTCCAATAGTAGTGAAAACTCAGAGACGATTGTATATTTTGGATGATGAGGATGTATCTGTCTATCTGACTTCCTTGGATAAAGAGCAACGCATAAGTGTTTTGAATGTAGAAGTTGTAGAGGTCAGCAACAAAGATGTTGAAATAAATGAGTTGGGCGAGCAATTTTCAGGAGTAGAGCATGTAAGTTCATTTGGCGTGAATTACGGCGATAATGGTAGAGCTAATGTTGGCGTAAATGATGGTAATGGTGGAGTTAATGATGGTGTCATTGCTATTTACACAGGAAACTGTTCAATAGAACAACATCATGAGCCGATAGAGAATGCAGATTGTGAGAATGTAGATGGAGAAAACATAGATGGTGAGAATGCATCACGTGAAGATGGGGATAACGATGAAGATAACGGTCTGGAAAGTTCCCGAATACTTGAAATTGTTGAGTTTACACATTCTGGAGAAGAACAACAGTTTGTAGATGCATGGGAAGATGGTATGGGTCTTAAAGTAGGCTAAGAATTTGCAAGTAAGCAGGAATTGATATATGTAATTGATAGAGCTTCACATCAGAATTGTTTTGGGATCACTTTAAGTAAGTCGGATAAGAGTACATACGTGGTAAAATGCGGTGAAGACGGTTGTAATTGGTATCTACGAGCTACGAAGGCTACGAATGCAACTTTGTTCACGGTTAGAGTATACAAGAAGATGCATACATGCTCTCGGGCTACTTCGAGTACAAGCATCAAACAAAGGAAAGGCACACCATGATTCGTTGCTGTTATTGTCTCTGAGTTGTATTCAGGTCAATTGGAACTCCCAACTCCTAAAAGTCTCGTCGTTTTGGTTCAAGGAAACGCTAGTGTGAATGTGTCATACTCTAACGCATGGAGAGGGAAACAAAAAGCTCTGAGCATGGTGCTTAGTAGTCCAGAAGAAAGTTATAATGATTTGTATTCATATTTGTACATGTTAGAGCAGGTCAATCCCGATACAAGAACAAGTGTTTTATTGGATGAACAAAAAAGGTTCAAGTACGTATTAGTCGCTTTGGGAGCTTGCATTGAAGGGTTTCGAGCAATGAGGAAAGTGATCATTGTAGATGCAACTTTTCTGAAGAACCAACATGGGGGTGTGCTAATTTTTGCAACAGCTCATGATCCTAATCATCACCATTATCCCATTGCTTTTGCTGTAGTTGATGCTGAAAACAACGCGAGTTGGAACTGGTTTTTCAATACGCTGAAAACAGTGATACCCGATAGTCCTGAATTAGTGTTTGTTTCGGACAGAAATGCAAGCCTCATCAAAGCAATAGGTGAGGTGTACCCGAGCTCTAAACATGGGTATTGCATCTTTCATTTGTCCCAGAATGTGAGATTACACGTTAGAAGGGACAAAGATGTTGTTGCAGAAAAATTCAGGGATTGCGCAAGGCTGTATACAGAGGCTGAGTTTCTAGAAGCATACAGTGAATTGCGGAATACTTATCCTAATGTAGGAAAGTATCTGGATGATAGTGTAGATGAGGCGAAATGGGCAAGGTGTTATATTCCAGGAGAAAGGTTCAACATAGACACCAGTAATTGTGTAGAGTCCATGAACAACACCTTTCTTGATGCGAGAAAGTACTCGTTATTACCTTTGATTGATGCAATTGTTGCAAAATTGGCTGGGTGGTTTAACAAACATAGGAACGAGTATGTTGCTACATCGGACGCACATAAACTGGTCCCTTTTGTGGAGAACATAGTGCACGGTAGGGTAGCCATTGCGAGGAAGCTATCGGTGAGTGAGCTAAACTACTTTCACCTTGAATATAGTGTCATTGGACGTGACGGGAACACTTATTTGGTGAACTTGAGAAGGAAAACTTGCGATTGCAAGTGTTTTGATATAGACAAGTATCCTTGTGTCCAGGCAATAGCCGCTACAATTGTTTTCATGAAACGGTCAGGAAGAACAGAGGATATTCATGTAGATGAATTGTGCTCGAAGTATTATTTGACGGAGACGTGGGCATTAGCGTATTATAGGACGATATATCTGGTTCCGCATAAGTCCCAGTGGATTATTCCGGATCATATATAACAATTGTGTGCCTTACCCCCGGATTACAAAAAAAAAGGGGTAGAAGGCAAATAACCAGGCATCCATCGGTTGGAGAACGTCGCCGAAGGACGAGTAATAGGCATGTGCGTGGCCAAGGTGAAGGCTTATTTAGCTATTTTAACTGCAGTAGGGATATTAGGGATAGTAGCGAAGTTTAAATTGTTTACTAGACAATTTTGTAATATTCAAAAAAATCGAAAATTTTCTTGTTCTTGTCGTACGTATTTGACAGTCTGTTCTTTTTACTTGAATATTAAAAAACGAAAATACAGTAATTATACGATTCTTATTAATCATATTTACTTAACGATACAAAAATTATTAATTGTCATTCACATATTTAATAAATGTTTTAGTACAATTTATTTCATAAACATTAAACATTTTGGATTGTATTGTTCCCATCAAGAACCTTATACTTCTATGGGCACTTTGTTAATCTTAACCCTCTTTTGAAGCGAAAGTTATTAAATAAGCGATTTATGAAATGTTTTTCCATAAGAACGTTTTAAATTCACTTTAATTACAATAAATCTAGTGTAAAATCAAAACTAATTACTTTTAGAAAGGGTATTACTAATTATAAGTTATAATCCGAAAAGTACAACTACATGTTGTCGAGTAAAACCGGAACATTAGGTACTACTATGTGTTCATAATTTTTTATTCATGTAATTGCCGAATGTCCATGTGTTATTGGAAGATAAGAATATGGCAGCGGCACGTGAGAAACGACTGCGATCAGAATTCATGTAATTGCCAAGTCTCAATTTTTTCCCCCCAAAATGCAAAAATCTCAAATCACAAATTCCANATCCCCCCCCCCCCCCCCCCCCAAAATACTCATTTTCCAGAAATCCCGAAAATACTCATTTTCCCGAAATCCCGAAAATACTCATTTTTCCCTGAAAATCAGAAAATCCCCCTGAACGCAGAGAAGACGAAGAATGCCGAGTATCAGCTCTTCCGAGAGATCAAGTATGAGCCCTCCTCCTGAACGCAGTGAGAATTTTGAAATTCCGACTGCTTGTTTTTGTCGTGCGGCACCAATTGAAACTTCTTACACGAATCTGGATCCAAGAAGGAGATACTACAGTTGCGCCCTCAAATATGTAAGCAAAATTCTTATTTCCAGCTGATTCTGATTTTGTTGATATAATTTCACTCAAACCCTAAGCTGATTTTTGTGCAGACTCCATCCGGGTGATGCCATTTTTACAAATGGTGGGATGATGCAATAACAGAGGAGATCGGTGACATTCGGAGAGGCATTTGAAACGAGATGGCAGACCAAGAAGATTCCATTCGATACGACCTTAGGAGGGCTTGGACATGCCTTCAGCATGAAGCAGCCAAAATTAGAGACCTCCGAGAATCTATTAAAGAGCTGAAAGAATCTTATCACAGCCTTCGTAGCATCTTGTGTGACTCAATTGTGAATGAAATTAATCTGGCTTCAGATGCCTTTCATCGAAACGAGTTTTACAAGGAAGTGAATGTGATGGTTACTCTCTCTGTTCTTGCCATTGTCTCGGTATCTTCAACCATCTACTTATTTAAGTAGATAATATTAATCTTGATCTTATGTTGTTCATAGCTTTTGTGAATCTTGATTTTCTGGATTATGTTATGTTGTTCAAAATTTTCAAGTAGTTGAACCTAGAAACACCGAGTATTACCGACTTTGGAAATTTTGAATTCCCGAGTAGTTGAATCGAGAATTACCGTGTTTTACCCAATTTTGGAAATTTTGAATTCCCGAGTAGTTGGACCGAGAATTACCGAGTATTACCCAATTTTGGAATTTTTGAATTCCCGAGTAGTTGGACCGAGAATTACTGAGTATTACCCAATTTTGGAAATTTTGAATTCTCGAGTAGTTGGACCGAGAATTACCGTGTTTTACCCAATTTTGGAAATTTTGAATTTTCGAGTACTTGGACCGAGAATTACCGAGTATTACCCAATTTTGGAAATTTTGAACTTTCGAGTAGTTGGACCGAGAATTACCGTGTTTTACCGAATTACTATGGATGTCTGATTGGGTATAAGTCTGATATGAGTAGTTCAAATGAGAATTACTAAATATTTATATATTTTAAAAAATATTTACAAAATAAAAATAAAAAAATAAACATAAAAATACTAAACAAAATAAAACAAAAACAAAAAATACTACATAAATATAAAAAAAAACAAAAAAAACATAATTAATCCATGGATTAAAAATCCATGGCGTAATCTTGTGTCCAAATACGTGCCTGAGCATCGTAGTTGGACCTCTCCCCACCATACATTAGGGTGATGTGCTCAATGAACACATCACCCACATTCACCAGAGGGTGAATAAGCATGTCTGCCATCGCCGCCAGCACTTCCCTCACCGTTGTCCCTGTTGCCCATGAAGAGGGCATCAGCATCGAGTGGAAGATGCTACCCCTAACAGTGATGTTAGGGTGGAAGATCTGGGTGTTGAAGGCCACCTTGGGGGGCTTGAAGGGATACTCCGGGGGGAACCACATGGAGAGCTTGAACAGATCCCCTTCATAGGGACTGTCCGGGGGGTCGACAATCAAAGCCTGCCAGTGGAAGATGTCTAAATCCACCGGCCGGGCTGAAAACCCTTCCTGAGGGTTTTCGACGAGGTCGCGAAAATGCCTGAGGATCCAGTAATGAGCCGCCATAGAAGTATAAGAAGATGAAAGATGAAAGATGAAAGATGAGAGATGAAAGATGAAAGATGAAAGATGAAAGATGAGAATAACGTGTATTTATAGAAGGGAAGGGAAAGGGCAAAGGTCGCCACGAAAGAGGAGTAGTTATGGAATGGTATTACAGCTTCGAAGCGGTACAACTACCGCCCTTACCTTCATTTATTATTTCTACTGCATGCAGATTTGACAGTTTTGACGCCACGAACAGCCACGTAAACCGAGTGGACATAATTAATTAAATTTAAGTAATTTCGTAAACCGACGCCTTTGGAACATGATAAAAATAAAAAACATACTTGTTTAGCACGAAAAAACTTATTCTCTCACCACTCCTTAATTGATGATTTGGTTTACAACCACTTCGAATGTACTTACCCGAATTGAATTACTTAAAACTACCACCGCTTTTTTTTTTTATCTTTAATTACCATGATTTGACCGCCACTACATCATATATTGCCACTACCCATCGATTATATACAATATAAGTTCCGCATTTGACTATTTCATTTAAAGTTTCTTGATTACTCAGATTATCCAAAAACATAATAAAGAGTCATGTCCAAAAACAAACCATGATTAAATTGAGAGAGAAGATAGAGGGAAAAAACAGTTCAACGCTTCCTCTGCCGAGTGATTGGGCATGTCTTCCTCGTAACCTCCTGTTTCTGTTTTCCAACACCCTCTTCTTCCTCAACAGGAGAAACAGCCGTAGCCTCGGCCTCTTTTGCTTGTCCCTACAAATACATCATAGTGTTACCGAACAATACCATGTAATACATCATAGTGTTACCGAACAATATCAAGTAATACCGACCAAACCACATTTCAAAGTTAAATACCTATTCTCTTCTCGTACGTCTAGTGACGTACGTCCTACCAATCATCTTCTCCTTCTCCTTCTCCTTCTCCTTCTCCTTCACCTTCTCCTTCTCCTTATCAATTGCCACCTGACGTCTCCCTTCTTCACCTTCTTCTTCTCCTACCTGCGATCTCCTTGTCCTTCTCTTCTTGCCTCTTTCACGTATTCTTCAACGGAGTTGAGTCTTCTATCAATGCCATCCATGAGGTCCATGATTTGGAGAAACTGATCGTCCATGTTTTTCTTCAAGCTCTGTAGCTGTTCCACAAATCCAACCGGAGCGACATTGACATTCTCCCTAGCCACAACATGATTATGGACCCTCTCCTTATCATCTCCTCGGGCAGCAACATCAATGATGAATAGCTCTTTCCAGAATATCGGCTTCCCTTCGTCTATTAGACACTTCGACCAACTGTCAGGAACTACATCAGAGAAATCTGGCTCCTCATATTCCCCACCCACGATTCGAGCCATCATAATTTCCTCATCCAAGGATGGTTGCAAGATACTGTGAATGTCCTGTGAATATAAAAATTTACAATTTAAAAACAAGTAAATGCTATATAAATAATGGAAACCCTATAAGATGATTTTCAACCTTAGTATCACCAAGTGCTTCATATAATTCCGATAAAGGAAAACCTTTGAGTGCGAATGGTCGCCACTTTTGTTTGCACATCCGAGGACAATCCCTCTCTGCTCTTCTAACTTCTTCTCTGTATTTGATCTTCAGATTTGGGATTGCCTCAAAAGCTAAAATCTACAAATAACACACCAAATTACAAATAAAATCATAAAATCATAAAAACAAGAAAAGGATTACTTACCTCCAACGGAGTAACAAAGCTTGGAAAGGTCCATGAATCTGTTTCGATGACCCCATTGAAATGCTTCATTGTATGATCAATTTTGCTTCATATTCACTTCGAAGGAAAACCGCCCCCATGGGAATGTCCGACACGCTTCAAGATCGTTCACAATCCTAAGAAAAAACGGCTCCACAGATGGTGCTTTTGGGCCGGTCTTCGACTTTCCACTTATTATGCTAGCTAAGAAGTAGACGACACACATTTTCAAACGATCTGGACAAGCTCACATCTTGCCGAGCTTTTCTTCAACAGCAACAATTGAGGGGACGGTTCCTTTCTTAAAATGAGTCGACTCAAACTCATCATTTCCCATTGTCTCAAAGTCATCTTCTGGATACGGACGACAGTCTAATCCAGATAGTAGTGCATATTCTCTGAGAGAATAGCGGATGGGAACACCATTAACAACAAACCAACATTCCTTCCTCTTATTTGTACTTGCCGTTCGAAGAAGAAGCAACCACATACCCATCACCTTATGATATGGGTCCCTATGCATGTGCCAAAAATGCTTGAAGTGTGCTCTGTAAACCACCTCAGCTAATCAGTTGAAGTCTTATAGTCTCCAATTTCTCCACTGCTTTGTGGATAAAGCACCTTGTTGCCAACTTGATTACCTTCTTATACTCAGTTGTATCGAAGAACATCCTCTCAGGTTGCAATGGCTGGTCTTCCTCCTCGATATACGTTCGTTTCCGCCACAGTGTTAACTGACTACCTTCACCATTCACTCCCGACGGTTCTGGGGGCGAGTTTGTATACATTTCCGGTACTGGATGAGTCTCAATTTCTTCGATAACAACCATAACAGAAGTTCTACGAAGTTATAACACAACCATTAGCATCCGAAATCCAACTCTACACAAAAATCGAATTCCTTTGTTTCTACACAAAACTCGAATTCCCAAATTTCATATTCCATTCTATTTAATCTCGAATCCAATTGAACGAAACACATAAGAATAAGAGGAAGGACGAACCTGATTTAGAGACAGGAATTCGATTCTCCAGTAATCAATACCACTGTCTTAGTTGTACGTTTTAGTACCAAATAGGAGGGAAGAACTTTCAAATCGACACAAGTATTTGGGAAAGATGTTGCTCGGGATTCGACAATTTTAGGTTTTAATTTTGGGTGTTACCCGATTTCAGCGATTTCGACCCGATAATCGCGGGTCTGGTGTAGAATTCGATCCGATATCGCAGGTCTAGAGTGGTGTCGGGGGTGGAAGGTGGATATCGCGGGTTTGGGTGTGGATATAGCTGGTTGGGTTGGTAATTAACAAAGTTCTTTAAGGGTGAGTAGTATTTTCTCGCATTTTCGATTTAAAAATAAATCAAAAAGAAATTAGTTTTTATAACGGGGGCATATGTGAATAATGGTCTTCTGAAAAGGGCATCTCAACATTTGTCCCCATAGAAACTTGACCCTGCATCAGAATAAAAAGCAAAATTATTTGTCTGTCCCGTAAGCATTCAAAACATAATACCAAAAATATGAGTTTGATAGTTATATGAGTTTGATAGTTATTAATCATGACCCACGGCGAATATTATCATCATCTCATATAAAACCAAAAATAAGAGTTTGATGATTCTCCAAAACATCATCATCTCATTAATCATGACCCACGGCGAAGATAAGTCGGTTGTTCAAACAAGTTAATTTTATTTAAAAAAATTAACAAAAAACAATATAAGTCTATCGTACGAAACAAATCGACAAAAATAAAATATAAATCGATGAACAAAAAAATTAAGTCAATGGTTATAATAAATCGACTTCATAAGAACCAACTAACCAAAATATAAGTCGACCAAAATCAAAATTAAGTCGACTACTCTATAATAATATAAGTCGATTGTTGAAACAAGTGAACCTTATAAAAATCAACAAAAAATAATATAAGTCTACCATAATAAATAAGTCGACGAAAATAAAATATAAGTCGATAAAAAGAAAAATTAAGTCAATGGTTAAAATAAATTGACTTTTTAAAAATTAACCAACCAAAATATAAATCGATTTCTCAAAAGTAAGTCGACCAAAATCAAAATTAAATCAACTACTATATAATTATATAATATAAGTCGATTGTTCAAACAAGTCTAACCTTATAAAAAAGTAACAAAAAAACAATATAAGTCTGCGATAAGAAATAAGTCAACGAAAATAAAACATAAGTCGATGAATAGAAAAATTAAGTCAATGGTTAAAATAGATCGACTTTTTAAAAAAATTAACAATTACTTTGTTTTTAATCTAAAATTAATTACGAATTAGAATTTTATAATTTGATAAATTAAGAATTTAATTATTATAATTTAAATTTACTAATTTTATTATTATAATTTTTAAATTTTATTTATTTATATAATAATGAGCGAACTAATAAATAAGGGTATTTTGTTATTTTTACTTATAAATAGTGTACTTTTCAAATTGTAGAAAAATCAATATTAAAATAGTGTACTTTTCAAATTGTAAAAAAATTCAATATTTAAATAGTGTACTTTTTCAAATTATAGAAAAATTAACATTTAAATAGAGAGAGAGAGAGAGAGAGAGAGAGAGAGAGAGAGATAGATCCAATGACAGAGAAGGCACCACCACTCTCCGTCATACTCATCGTAGCTTTGCTCCTTTTGTCTCCTCTCTTCTTCGGACAGTTAGAAGCAATATCCACCAAACAAACAAAGCATCGAAAGCTTGGTGAGTCAAACATTTATCTATTTTTCAACTTGGTTAGTTTTTGGTAGATCCGGAACGAATAACGTCAACTTGGTTAGACAAGCCTTTTAGCAAAAAATTTGGTATTTAGAGAATGTCTATGTTTTGTTAGATCATATACATACCAATTAGACAAGCCTAATTCCTTATGAAACTTCGTAACTCTGTCGTGCATTTTTTTCCTCTCTGAATTGTAAATTAGGGAATAGAGAAGAAGAGGTAAATACGAGGAATGAAATTTTTATCCAAATAAAAACAAAAGTGAAGGGAAGCCAATCTAAAAGGGCACCCGTATATAAGCCTCCTCCTAAGATGCGTCCTCCTGAGATACCTCCTCCTGAGATGTCTCCTCCTGAGATGTCTCCTCCTGAGATAGCTCCTCCTAAGAAGTCTCCTCCTATGAAGTCTCCTCCTAAGAAGCCACCTTGCAAGCCCCCGTCCGGAGCGGATGCTGGATCCCGGATATGAAGTCTCAGGGCTAGTTCGTATACAATGATATTTTAATAAAAATAAAGAAACTGGAACTTTTTTTTATTTTCAAATGTCTATATATATTAACGCTATCGGCCAAGTGGGGAGATTACAATATTGTCAGATGGGCAGGCCTCTTGCAACCAGTTGGGTAAGATGGATATCAATGGGTAGTGACCACGCGGATAATCCATACTAAATCTTGGTGAATTCTGATAAAAGGAGATCCACACTTAATAGAGAATTCAAAGATAAGAGAGACTCAAAATATCTAAATAATATTTGTGAATTAAGATGCAAAAAAGTGAATTACAAAGAAAACAAACGTTACTCATCGGAGGTATAGAAGAATCTCGCCAACGGGATTTTCGGAAGAATCTATTCCAACTGCCGGAATAACGTCTGAAACAAAATCAGCTCTATTCCGCAACTTCACAATTCAAATCAGGATCGGATACCTCAATTCCTGATTCAATACACCTTTCAAGCCACACTTTACCACCTATGGCGTGAAATGAACAATCGTAAACATGGAGAAAATCCCCTCCCGGCAACTAGAATGATCAAGCTTGTTGACAACAACGTCTGAAACAAAATCAGCTCTATCCAAGACTCAGGAGATCACTTGTACGATGATGGAATGGTTCGATGGTTCGCCACAAGACCATCTTGAAAGCCTCATCATAAAGGAGAATCTACTTTCTATTTTCAAAATCTCGAATATTTAATCTAGCTCTCAAAAACAAAAAGTTGCACTTGTTGTAAAAATGTTTTTTTTTGTTTGAATAAATTTTACATAGGTGATGATTGATTTCGTGATATTACAAAATCTCGAATATTATGCTATTTTTTTTACAATTCATAATATTTCATCAAAATTTTAACATTTTCACGTTTTTGAAAAGTAATTTCGTGACTTGTATGTTAAAAATAAAACGGGATTAAGACACTAATATTAGTTTTTCAGTGTTTTATAATTATTCAAAGAAAACTTAATTTAGTTGAGTTATTTTTGCTAACAATTATTCAGTTCATAAAACAAGATGAAACACGACTCTTGTAAATAAAAGGCCTATTTGCAAAAATACCCTACAATTTGAAGTCAAAGCTAAAAATACCAACTTCCTCTCCTCTTTTTCAGAATCCCACGAATTGCCCTTTAAGAGTCTGGGTATTCACGCAAATACCATTACTCAGACTGCTATTAGAGTCTAACGTTTTTTTCAAAAGACAAAAAAAACTTTCAGATCTAACTTAATTA
Organism: Eutrema yunnanense; assembly: GCA_002933935.1. Lineage (NCBI taxonomy): Eukaryota > Viridiplantae > Streptophyta > Magnoliopsida > Brassicales > Brassicaceae > Eutrema > Eutrema yunnanense. Next base: position 76,881 of record PKML01059444.1, on the reverse strand, counting down.
CGAAACTGCCATCTTCTCCAATTCACCCAACCACCATTAACAACCAAATTTGAGCTCCTAATGCCTCACACAACCAATTTCGAGCCATTAAACATCTATATTAGAGTTCACAACCTTCTATTCTCCTATTTTCTCTCCAATTTCATCCAAAAAACTCTCTAATTCACGTTTTAAAAACGTTAAATTTCGGATCTTTTGCGATTTCGGTTATTCTTACATAAATATGGTTGGGTTTGTTGGGTATCGGTGTAACTAGAAGTTCTGGACGCTTGACGAAGGTAAAAACGAGCTCAAAACCGGATTTAGATGATTTTTCACATGATTCGCAGATTTTCAGATCTGTTTCGCGATTTCAGACTTCCCATGAAGTCTGATGAAACCCATATGGTCAACGAGAGTGTAGTTTTGCAATTGACTTTTAAATACTCAGATTAAAATTGAAGTCTGGTAATTTCCTTTGAAAACAAAAAAATCAAGAAAAATCCTCTAATCGAGGCATAGGGTAGTTTTGCAATTGACCGAAAACTTGACTTTTTATTCAGACTTCATATCCAGTATGACGGAAAAATGA
>PKML01059444.1:52898-71692 GCA_002933935.1 Eutrema yunnanense | reverse complement strand
AGTCTGAATAGGAGGGAAAAAATTTCAGACTTCTATGGCAGTCTGAAAATGATGAAATCCGTCAGACTCCTAAAGAAGTTTGATATCGAAGATTTTGGTCAACGCAAAAAATACACCAATTTTTGTCAGACTTCTGTCGCAGTCTGACGAAATTCTTCAGACTGCGCTGGAAGTCTGGGAACGAAAGTCAAACTTCGGTCAATTGCAAAACTACCCCATAATATTTTCAGACTGCATGAGAAGTCTGACAAACGTCAGACTTCTCCGCGAAGTCTGACAAAAAAGTCAAAATTTTGGTCAATTGCAGAAATACATTTTTCTTTTTCTCATACATCTAATGCAGTCTAACAAAAAAGTCAAAGTTTGGCTCAATTGCAAAAATACCCTTTTTGTCAGACTGCGATAGAAGTCTGCTTTGATAACTTTTCGTCAGACGGCATCCGCAGTCTGCTTTGTAACATTCTAATTGCCAAAATACCCTCTTTTTCAGACTGCCATAGAGGTCTGACGTACTGTTTGTCAGACTTTTGTGGCAATTTGGATTGACAAATTTTTTTTAACCGTTTTTTTTTTGTATATTTGTGATGAATTTCGTTGATTTTAATTTTTTATATGTGTGTTAGTTGTATATGTTCCTCCTGCGTTAGTTTTACATGCTTATGTTCGGTAATTATTTTTAAATAATTTTTTTAATAATTCTGGCAATGTAGCTAATAGAATTAGACTTCGCGGAGAAGTCTGATATTTCCATTAAGATCGCTAATGTTGTTTTTCCATGATTGTTTTTACAGATAATGGTGCATCTACCTGTTAATTTTGGTGAATGGGTTGTGAGAGACCAGATTTGACATTTTGTGGTGGATACTCTCAAAGGAGGATGGTGGTGGGCTTCATTTGAAGTCTTCTGGAGAAGTCTGCAAGAAAAGTCTTCTTTTAAGTCAGTTTGGTATTTGACCAAAATTTTGACTTTTTATGAAGGTTAGTTTTTCGTTTGATAAAAATTTCAAACTTAAAAAAAAAAATTTGCTAATAATTGTTTACAAAATGTTGGTAAAGTTGTAAGGTAACAGAAGTCTTTTATAGATGCTATTTTAAGAAATTGTTTTTAAGTTCTGCTATGAATTGTTTCTATGTTCTGTTAATAATTATTTACAAGCTGATTTGGAAACTATGTCAAACGGCATATTCAATTTGCATTACATGATCAATAAAACAAGACAAGAGAGAGTAGATTTGGTATTACAAAAATTCTAACCATTTGCCCTTAAATCAAAACAAATTGTATAACACATAAAATGAGTTTTTCGTACACACCAACACATCCCATTGGGACTAAACACTACTTCAGTCTATACCGGCACTTTCTATTTCCAATACATCTTCTTTTGATTCACAAACAAATTTTCATCTTCTTCTAGCAAGCAAATCATCAGCCATACCTAGCCCGCTTGTGTTCTCCGGCAGATTCCTATCTTTCATTAGTTCCTGCATGTTCAGATGTAAACATGCATATATATAGCTTATAAACACAACAATTGAATGAAAATCCTCAGCATTGCATGTTAATCAGATTAACAACACTTGAGGAGGACAGATGAATGCATGTTTTCAAATCCTAGACAGAGATTTAACACCTAAATCAATGTAGCTTTAACACCTAAAACAAAAGGGGCCGAAGATCCAAGATGATCAAACTGCAACTCAAAATTTGAGAAACAAATTGAGTGACTCAATCAATCATGTAGCTTAACGTCTAAAAACAAAAGTGTGCTAAAGATTACGATAGAGATGAAAACAAGATAAGCAAAAAAAAATCTCAGTGACAATGCTTTTAGTGAACAGAGCTAGCATCTATGAACTTCAAGATGATCAAATTACAACTCAAAAACACGAGAAACAAATCCTGCACCAAATCAATCATGTACTTTAAAAGTCTAGAACAAAAGGGGATAAAGATTACACTAGAGATGTACACAGATTATGGTATGATGGACTCTTCTGCATCATTCAACATTAAAACATGATCTTACCACAATCATAATATTAAGTGAAAAGCAAACCATAAACCAAGGCTCCAAAACTTATGAAACTAACCATAACAAGCATAGATCTAACACAAAGGAACAAACAAGAATGCTTCCGTTCAATGAGTAGACTCCAACATAACGACAAAACTACAACGGCAAACAAACAGAGATAAATCAACAATAGCTCTAGTTATACTTACAAGAGCCAGGGACTTGCAGTGGCCACACCTGGGAAATGCAAACTTGAAATTAGAAAATAGCATGAAAGCAAAACGATAACAAAGAAGAAAGAGATATTACCATGGCGCATAAAACTCGACCAAGACATCTTTGTTCTGATCCAGAACAATCTCATCGAAATTATCAGGTGTTAACACAACTACATTTTGTGGAACCGCAGCTAATTTAACGTTGGTACCTGGAAAACATATTTGTTTCAACAATAAACAAATTGGCGATTCAAAATCATTGGTCAATAAAAATAGTGGTACCTCCTTCGGCGGTTTGCCGCGCCGCGATTTTCACCGAGTCGGACAACGGAGAGATTTCTCCTGGAAGGAAAGGTTCGCTATAGCAGAGCTTCCCACCGGAGCAGACGCGGGATTAGACCGCCGGAGAAGCTCTCGAATCAACCGGCGGCGCAGATCTGAGAGAGGGGAAAGATGGGTTTTTAGGGAAGTGGGGAATTTGGACTGGATCTGTAACATACCCATACCCACACCCAGGCCCATTTATCTTTCAAGCCCAATTCCTTCTTTTTGTCCCATATCGGAACTTTATCCCAAGGACCCTCTACCTTTCCCCCTATATAAAGAAGGGAGGGGAGCTCTCAAATCCCCACACCAAAAAGAGAGAGTCCGAGAGAGAGAGAGGGAGGTCGCCAAAGAGCCGACCACCCACCACCAGAGTTTGCCGGAAGTTCGCCGGAGCTCACCGGAGTTCGCCGGAAGTTTGCCGCGAGCCTTGCCGGAGCCGAGGAGGAGCCGCCGAACACCACCGCCTTCTCGTCATCTTCTAGATTCGTTCTCCTTCGTCAGATCTACAGAAAATCAAAGGTGAAGATTAGATATAGGCTTTTTATATGTTTAATTGTTTCCTTTTAGTGTTTTGAGTCTAGGTCTATTCAGGTTAGGGCATGTTACGGAGTACGGACACGTTTTCAGTGTGCATATTGGTTGATCTGCATTGATAAATGGAAATGGATTAGGAACGCATTAGTTGAATAACCTGCATCCTTGTTTTATCACCCGGTTGTGTGAATAGTGCTTGTAACTTAGTTAGAAATGAGGGCATCGTCACTGCGAAGGAACCAGTGGTACGATTTGATTGATGGACCCGACTTCAGCAGGGCTGATAGGCTTCCAACGGGGTTAAAAGGAGCTCTCCCGCGCTCTAGGCCAGTGAGCCATGTTATGAGAAAGGGCCAGTGAGCCAAATATGAGACGGCCAGTGAGCCTGAGTAGTTCCTTTGCTTGTAGATTGTCTGTGCGCTGATAGAGCGTTATGTTTGATACGTGCGTAGATTTAAACTTGGCATATTGGATTGAAACGGTTGAATATGTGGAGAGCGTAGGTTTAGTTCTCACTGGGTAATCCAAATTACTCATCCCTCTCTTTTCTTTTCAGGTGAGTCCGATGAGGACGAGTATGTGGAGCTGGACGAGGAGTTCCAATGTGGTGTGCCGTTTTTGGGAATCGGGTTTTCTTTATTTATTTAGAAGTTCAGTCATTTACTTTTAAAAGACAATCGCTGGTTTTATTTCGGTTTATTTATTCATTTCGGTTTATGAATTAATTGTTAGACTTTAATTATTTAATGGAATAAAATGAGACTTTAGAAATGTGGTAAGAAAAGTGTCAAAGCCGACACGTCGCATTTAACCAGCGACGGGGTCGAAGGTGTCAGGCCGGTTCGTCAGGATCCTTGAATAGGAAGGCGGGATCGGGTGTTCACAAGTGGTATCAGAGCGGGTTACGAGTAGAGAGATAAATTCTAGGTTAGTGGGATTGAGAAAAATCGGATTTCAAAGTTTTCAAATGGGGATTTTTCGAACTTATAAAACCACCACCTAGAATAGCTCTCTAGTTTGTGTTGTTTTTATTTGCAGAGAGATCAGTCTTTACGGGACCGGACTGACTCACTTGCAACCGTGTGTGCGGATGTCGCCAAGGAGAACATCAGGTAACCATCGAGGATAAGGGCCGCTATTTTGGATCGTCGAGCGATTGTACCAGTTGCAAGGAGCTTCGTAGCTTGTAAGGTTTGGAAGCCTTGGACCAAGTGCGATTGTAATGGAGGTTACGCGAGGCGTAGAACAAAGGTGAAGTTCTAAGGTGGGCAATGAACAACATAATGATTGGGTATCATGTAGCGAACAATGGAACGTTCCTACTAATAGCTGGATGTGCCCGAGAGAAAAGATTTGGAGGACGAGATCTTAAAACGAGCACGCCAGTTACATTTCTCTACATGTTTGGGAAGCGCCCTAAAGTAAGTGACCGAAACCTGTGTGGAAGGACACCACACCTATACTTCTTCAAGGAGCGAATGTGCCCTGGAGTCTAGTGGAGATGAAGTTGGGCCACTATGACGTAATCCTTTGAATGGATTGGTTGACACACTACCAAGTTGTCATGGATTGCAAAAGCACGCGAGCCTACATACCGCGACCAGAAGGAAGGATAAAGTTTCAAGGAGTGAAGTCGGATTCTGGAGTTCGGATTATTTCGATGATTCATGCCACAGACCTGATGGAGAAAGGATGTGAAGCATATCTAGTGACTATCTCTATGGCTGGAGAAGGAGAAGCATCTAATTGGGAGGAGATTCCAGTAGCCTGCGAGTATGTAGATGTTTTTGATTTCACTATCGAGTTAGAACCAGGGACGGCCCCTGTTTCAAAAGCCCCCTATCGACTAGCGCCAGCGGAAATGGCAGAGTTAAAGAAGCAGTTGGAGGATCTTACGGACAAAGGATTCATCCGACCAAGTAGTTCGCCGTGGGGAGCACCAGTGCTATTCGTTAAGAAAAAGGATGGAAGTTTTCGTCTCTGTATTGACTACCGAGGACTGAACAAAGTGACCATCAAGAATAAGTACCCGTTGCCGAGGATTGACGAGTTGTTGGACCAACTAGAAGGAGCGTCATGGTTCTCGAAGATCGATTCAGCATCAGGCTACCACCAGATTCGAATAGCGGAAGACGACATAAAGGAAACGGCATTCCGAACCCGCTATGGACACTACGAGTTTGTCGTAATGCCGTTTGGTCTCACTAATGCACCCGCCGCGTTTATGAAGTTGATGAACGATCTTTTCCGGGCATACTTGGACAAGTGTGTGATTGTATTCATCGATGATATTCTGGTCTACTCGAGGAACGAGAGCGAACATGCTCATCATTTGAGGAATATACTTCAGAACCTAAGGAACCATCAGCTTTTTGCGAAGCTGAGCAAGTGCAGTTTCTGGCAGAGGGAAATAGGATTCCTCGGTCATGTTGTTTCCGGAGAAGGAGTAGCAGTGGATCCTGAAAAGATCAAAGCCGTGACGGAATGGCCTATTCCTAAAAATGTTACTGAGGTCCGTAGCTTTTTGGGTTTAGCCGGCTATTACCGAAAATTCGTTCAGAGTTTCTCCAAGTTGTCGAAGCCGTTGACAAGTCTGATAGGAAAGGACGTGAAGTTTGAATGAACTGAAGCTCGATCCGAAAGTTTTGAGGAATTGAAGAAGAAGTTAACCGAGACGCCGATTTTGGTACTCCCGAGGCCAGGAATACCATTTGAAGTTTATATTGATGCATGTGGAACCGGACTAGGAGCAGTGCTTATGCAAGAAGGCAAGGTCATAGCCTATGCATCGAGACAGTTGATGAAGCACGAGTTGAACTACCCGGCCCACGATTTGGAACTAGCAGCAGTAGTTTTTGCCCTAAAGATTTGGCGCGCGTATTTGTACGGGGAGAAGGTGCAGTTGTACACCGACCATAAAAGTCTGAAGTATGTTTTCACGTAGAGTGATTTAAATCTAAGGCAGAGAAGATGGGTGGAGTTGTTGGCCGATTACGATCTGGATATTGCCTATCAACCGGGAAAAGTGAATCATGTTGCAGATGCCCTGAGCAGGCGCAGAAATGATGTAGCAGAAGTGAAGGAGATCCACAATTTGACTGCAACCCTGGCTAGTTTGACGTTGTGCGTAACAGAAGTGGGAGAAGGTTACGCGGGATTAGAGGCATTGGAGAATGCAAATATTCTTTGGAGAATTTGTCAAGCTCAGAAATCAGACCACGCTTTGAAGGAATTAGTCGAGAAAAAATGGTTGGATACCATACAGCGGATAATGGAACGTACATGTATAGGAATCAGGTATGTGTTCCCAACGACGAAGGATTGAGGAGGATATGCTGAGAGCTTGTGTCTTAGACTGGGAAGGAAATTGGGGGAAGTATTTACCGCTGGCAGAGTTTTCATACAACAACAGCTATCACGCTAGTATCAAGATGGCTCCGTACGAAGCCATGTATGGGAGACCGTGTCGTACACCCCTCTGTTGGACCGAGGTAGGTGAAATGAGGGATATGGATCCAGAAATGGTAAAGGAAGCTGCAGAGCAAGTGGAAATGCTTAAGGTCAGGCTGAAAGAAGCTCACGATTGTCAGAAAAGTTATGCAGACAAGCGCCGAAAAGAATTGTCGTTTGAGGTTGGAGATGAAGTGTACCTAAAGTTGAGAACGTTTCGGGGAAATGACAGGCGCCGGAAACTGAAAAAGCTTAAGCCAAGATATATGGGACCGTACCCCATCGTCAAGAGAATCAGAGAAGTAGCGTATTGACTTAAGTTGCCTCAGGATTTGTCAGAATGGCATGATGTATTCCACGTATCGATTTTGAGGAAGGTAGTAAGAGAGCCTGAGCTCATTCTGTCCCAGTTGCCAAGTAACCTGGACAGAAATTTTTCGGTACAGAGTAAACCAACCGAGATCTTGGAGTTTAAGGAAATGGATGTCAACGGGAAGAGAACAAGTTCAGTACGAGGCAGTTGGGAAGGAGTGGGTATCCGCGAGGAAACGTGGGAATCCGAGCAGCAGATGAGAACAGTTTACCCCGAGTTGTTTAAGGACGGGATGGAAACCGAAGACGAAAAGGAGAATTCGGGGACGAATTCCTTTCAACCAGGGGAGAATTGTAACATACCCACACCCAGGCCCATTTATCTTTCAAGCCCAATTCATTGTTTTTGTCCCACATCGGAACTTTCTCCCAAGGACCCTCCACCTTTCCCCCTATATAAAGAAGGGAGGGGAGCTCTCAAATCCGCACACCAAAAAGAGAGAGTCCGAGAGAGAGAGAGGGAGGTCGCCAAAGAGCCGACCACCCACCACCGGAGTTTGCCGGAAGTTCGCCGGAGCTCACCAGAGTTCGCCGGAAGTCCGCCGCGAGCCTTGCCGGAGCCGAGGAGGAGCCGCCGAGCACCACCGCCTTCTCGTCGTCTTCTAGATTCGTTCTCCTTCGTCAGATCTGCAGAAAATCAAAGGTGAGGATTAGATCTAGGCTTTTTATATGTTTAATTGTTTCCTTTTAGTGTGTTGAGTCTAGGTCTATTCAGGTTAGGGCGTGTTACGGAGTACGGACACGTTTTCAGTGTGCATATTGGTTGATCTGCATTGATAAATGGAAATGGATTAGGAACGCATTAGTTGAATAACCTGCATCCTTGTTTTATCACCCGGTTGTGTGAATAGTGCTTGTAACTTAGTTAGAAATGAGGTCATCGTCACTGCGAAGGAACCAGTGGTACGATTTGATTGATGGACCTGACTTCAGCAGGGCTGATAGGCTTCCAACGGGGTTAAAAGGAGCTCTCCCGCGCTCTAGGCCAGTGAGCCAGGTTACGAGAAAAGGCCGGTGAGCCTGAGTAGTTCCTTTGCTTGTAGATTGTCTGTGCGCTGGTAGAGCGTTATGTTTGATACGTGCGTAGATTTAAATTCGGCATATTGGATTGAAACGGTTGAATATGTGGAGAGCGTAGGTTTAGTTCTCACTAAGGTAAATTACTCATCCCTCTCTTTTCTTTTCAGGTGAGTCCGATGAGGACGAGTATGTGGAGCTGGACGAGTAGTTCCAATGTGGTGTGCCGTTTTTGGGAATCAGGTTTTCTTTATTTATTTAGAAGTTCAGTNTCACTAAGGTAAATTACTCATCCCTCTCTTTTCTTTTCAGGTGAGTCCGATGAGGACGAGTATGTGGAGCTGGACGAGTATGTGGAGCTGGACGAGTAATGTGGTAAGAATAATGTCAAAGCCGACACGTCGCATTTAACCAACGACGGGGTCGAAGGTGTCAGGCCGGTTCGTCAGGATCCTTGAATAGGAAGGCGGGATCGGGTGTTCATAGGATCTTTGGGAGAGGTGGAATAGGGGACGACAGGGGTTCGCTTTTTCTAAGCTATCGTGGTTTTCCGGCGGCAGAGGCCAGGGACCGGCGGAGGAGGAAGCGGCGGCGAGAGAGGAGAGAGAGGCGGCGCAATTTAGAGAGAGAGATTTTATTTTTTCAACAAAATTAGGGTTACTTTGCGTTATATAAGGAGGGTAAAATTTTCGGTTAATTTAAATACAATTCAAGAAGTCTGAGAAACCGCAAACTTGTGTTTAGATCCAAATTCATCTCCAATGATTCAATTTGATTAAATTTTATGTACTTTTAATTTATATACAGCAACAATGAGTATGTGTAATTTATGTAGTAAAACTTTCTAAAAACTAAATTTTTAATATTTTTTAAATTTAAATTTTCAAATTAAATACGTTTCAGACTTCTCTGAGAAGTCTGAGAAACCCCTATTCTCTGAGAAGTCTGAGAAACCACGACAACCACCAACGTCGACGAGTTAATGCAGTAACTAACCCGTTTTTTCTGCCATTAAAGCTCAAGAATAGAGCTCGTAAATACTTTTCGCGACTTCTCTCTCCGATTTCTTCCATTTTTCCACTGATTTTCCAATTCAAACGTACCGAAATCAGAAATTATGGCATAAAAATGGTAAAACACGACTGGACTTGCGGGATTTTGGTGATATTAGACGTTCTGGGCGCTCGACGAGGGTGAAAACAAACTCTAAACGATATATATACGAATTTTTGCATATCGTCGATTTTCAGATCTGAGTTGTATACTCAGACTGCTTTAGAAGTCTGATTAAACCCACATGGTCAACGAGAGGGAAGTTTTGCAATTGACTTTTAAATACTCAGATTGAAATTGAAGTCTGGTAATCTCTGAGAAGTCTGAGAAATCCCGATTCTCTCAGACTTCTCCGACAAGTCCGAGTAACCCTAAATCTAATATTTAGCACTTATGAGTGATAATATTAAAACATAACTTCTAGGAAGCATCAAATTCGTGAAATATATGCACATTACAACACATATGTGCAAATTTAAAATTTTCAAATGTAAATTTGGTAAACCATGAATCTAACCCTAAAGTTATATGTAAATGTTTCCATTACAAAGCATGTTTTGAGGTTTACAACCTACTTTGCCTTACATGTTTTTAATTTGATTCAATTTTACGAAATTTAATTTTAATACTTCGAAATCGTCTATATTTAATTTATGTATAAACAATTTTTAACAAAATAATTTTTTACAATTTTTAAATTTAAATTTACTAATTAAATATGTATGACTGATATTTATTGAGGTATATGCATAATTAACTAACCTTGTTTAATTTGATTCAATTTTATGAAATATTAATTTATATACATCAAAATCGTCTATATTTAATTATTGTAGAAAAAAGTTTTAACAATTTTTTTTTTAATTTTTAAATTTAAATTTACTATTTTAATCTGTATCAGACTTCTCTAATACGTCTGAGAGAAGTATGGTAAGAGAAATCAATCAGACTTCTATTAGAGTCTAAATGTCAGACCTCTATAGAAGTCAGACATGTCGCGAATGTTAAAATGGTAATAGCGATTTCGCGTTTTTTGTTTCTTCATAAGGGGTACCTGTAATTTTCCACCCCCGAAAGTGTAGCGCAGCATTTGATTGAAATGACGGTGTATTTTTGTCATAAAAACAAAATTTTGGTGTAAAAACAGCAATTTCCCCTAAATAAAATCGCAAATTAGAGTAAAAGCTAATATTAGTCCACCTAAACCCTACTAAGAAGCCACCTTGCAAGCCCCCCTAAACTAATGTTCGTATACAATGAGATTTTTTTAAAATAAGAAATAATTACTCGAATAATCTTCAAAAGTTGTGGTTTTACTAGAATAACTCTATCACAACTTTTTAAAACTAAATTAACCATCAAAAGTTGTTAAAAGACCTTTAAAGATATTTTTCGTTTTAATAACAAAAATGCCATTATGATTTATTTATTTTTCCTCAAAAAATAAATAAATAATTTTTTTAAAAAAAACTTAATTTTTTATTCTCTCTTTCCCACCCACGACACAATATCTCTCTCTCTCTCTCTTCTTCTTCTTCTTCTTCTTCTTCTTCCTCTTCTTCCAAATTTTCTCTCTCTCATCCGCCAACGGCGAATCTCAAGATAAGTGCGACTCCGGTATCGATTCCAACTTCCCGGTTCACGTCCATAGATTCCGGCGCCGATTAGGTAAGTAAATTTTGTGTCTCAAGTTTTTTGGTCTTCTTCGGCGAGGTTTGCGAAGCGAGTAGTCTGAAGAGTCACTAGGTGATGCGACGGGAGGGGGTGTCAAGTTGCCGGCAAGGAAATGGAAGAACTTCCAGCGTAGTTTGGGTGAAGCCGGTTCGAGAAGCGGCAGCAACGTCCGAATTTGTAAGTTTTTGGAAAAAACTAAACCCTAATTTCTTTTTGACATATATCTTGCAAAATCGGTGGTTCCCAGTGAAGTACACGATATTCCGGTGAGAGGATAGATTTCCGGTGAGGAATGAGAAAATCTTAAAATGGTTATTGTTGGTAGATTTGTTAACGCATGGTGGTAGATTTGTTGATTAAAAAAATATTGTGTAGATTTGTTTATATGAATGGTGGCAGATTTGTTTACTTGGTGGTAGATTTAATTTCAGGATTTGGTAGATTTATTTGAATGGTGGCAGATTTGCTTGTAAGGTTTAGTAAATTTTAGGGTTTGTTGTTTGACGAATTATCCGGCGGGGAGCTGAAGAACTCGGCGAACCGCCCGAGTGACATTTTTTTTTTATTTTTTTTTCAAATTCTTCCGTTTTGATTTTAGATTCCAGAAATCAACACTACTTGTTGTCTTTCATCGGGATACTTCTTCCGCTTTGATTTTTTTATTTTGGATTCCAGAAATCCCTTTCTCTCTTTCTCACCTCTACTTGTTGTCTTTCATCGGGATACTCCGGACAATTTTGCAGGTGTGTTGCGATTGTCCATGTTTCGGTTTTGAATAGTGATTAGGTGTCTTGGAGAGTTTGAACACTTGTTACGCTGTTAATTTGAGTTTAAAATTTCAAGTGTGCATAATCGTATATGATGGTGCTGAATTTCGGAGCTAACTCGAGAATCTTACTTCTATTGTAATTGTATACACATATGCATACGATTATTGGTTTATTGGAGAATTTGGATATGTAAATATGTGTATGCTTGAACAATTTGATGGCTATCTACGTCATGATTCTGGGGATTTGGATTGATTTGAATCGAGGAAGAAGAAGAAGGAATTGATTTGATTTGAGGATTTTTATCATTGAACTCGGGTTGGGTCGGGTCGGATTTCAGTTGGGTCGGGTTTTAAATTTGGTTTGGTATCGGTATAAGTGGTTTAGTTAATTGGTATACAGTAAACCGACTTAAATCGTGGTATGTGGGGAAATAGATTTCGAACTTTGCTTTCGGGGGCAAATATGTTTTGAACTTTGATACGGTGGGGAAATAGGTTTCGAATTTTGATTAGGTGGGGAAATAGAACTAGGCTCGAATTCTAGGGAGATCTGTTATTATATGAAACTTCTGAGGGGGAAATAGATCGTTAACCCTTGTTTATATGGTCGTGGTGCCATACTTGAATAATCTACCGCTGTAGTGACCCTTAGAAGAAAATAGTACACATGCCCAGAGCTGTTGAGTGAGGTAAGATCCAAATTGGTTAGTTGTTGATGTTGAGTGAGTAGTTTGTATTAGTGCATGTGATGAAATTTATGCAATAATTTGAGGCTTTATGAAATTGATGCATTAATGTGAGGTTTTATGTGTAGGATGGTGGAGAACACATATGGAAATGGTGGGATGACGCTATTATTGAGGAAATAACCATCGTAAGAATACGACTTGAAGAGCACAACGAAAGAATGCAAAGCATTAACAGGAATTGAAGCTGCAACTCTTTATAATCCTCGTTTGGAGGCAATGCTGGTGACGATGGAGACCAACGGTGATGAAATTCTGCAAATGAAGGAGCTCTTAGCCGGGATTGAAGGATCGATTGGTAGGCTGAATGAGTTATTTGCCAACAGAGGTGAAGGAAATGTGCTTCTTGCGTTTCTATTTGTGTTTGCTGCAATTTCCTATCTTTTTAAGTAGAATAAATGACTACAAGTATGTGCTTCCTTATGTTTAAGAACTTATATGATCTTGTCAGTATTTTGTAAGGATCTTCTCAGTATTTTGTGATCTAATTATGTACTAGTTTTAAATGTATGTGCCAGTTCTAATTATGTGATCTAATTATGTAATGTTCTAAGAGTTTGTGTTGATAGTTTTGTATGTTCTAATTCTATGTGTTAGAAATTATCACAATACTTGAAAGTCAAACATACTCCTTTCATACATATTTTTTTATTTTGAATTGAATGTAAAATTTTATTCAACAAAAAAACTGTGGTTACAACAAATGCATCAATTTTTGAACTTTACCAATACAATTTTGAAGCTAGATAAAAGAGAGCAGAATTTTTTATCGGGTAGCAAACCAAAGTTCCATCCCTTTTTTCGTATCTCGCATAGCCCATACTTCGAATCGACAGCAATCTATTACGGATTTGCTTGTCTATATGTTTTGTGAGTTGGGTGGTAAGAGTGGCTAGGTCACCATGTCTTCTACCATTCCTCTCTCGCCAAATAGAATGAAGAGTTATTTGAAAAGAGTATCGCAAGAGAAACAACAGTAGCTTATCTTGTGATTTATCCATTAGAAGGGCAAGTATGCAATCCCAATTTGTTGTAAACTTCGAAGTCAAGATATTTTGAGTGAGTTTTTTCCAAATTTCCCCCGAGTACCTGCACGTGAAGAAGAGATGGTTCCTCGTCTCTATAGGATCATTGCAGAGAACGCATGCAACCGAAGCGTTCGTGTTCCAGCAAAGCATCCTATCTCCCGTCGAGAGTCTGTTTTGTATCACAAGCCATGACATGAATGAGTACTTGGGCGTAGCATAGGAGTACCATATGCCCTTGTACCATGATGTAGTCGGTTGCGTTACTCTAGTGAGATTCCATGTGTCTTTCGAGCTGAATTTGGGTTTGAACTTATCTCCTTTATGTCGCCTTTCATACATAACATTAGCAATACCAATAGTTTGAAAGAAACGTAAACAATACATCACCAAACACACAAAATCTAGCAAAACGTAAACATGTCTTCATGTAACCTTAACCAAAAATACAATAAGTGTAGCAAAACAAAACACAGAATCATGAAGTCTACATCACCAAACACAAAAACATAACTAAAGTTGATCACTTCTTAGTACTCTTCCCACGATACGGTAGAGTTGTTTCATTACGATTTGGAAGACTTGTTGCATACGATATGGTAGACTTGTTTATGGGTCGGCGGAAAACCTAGATGAAAGTCGATGGGTGCCTGTATTTTTTTTTGCAAATGTGAAGTTTTTTGGTGGGAAAAATCGTCATTTGATAATCTCCACTTTTAATAAGTCTACCATCAATAACAACAATCAATGTCAGATAAATCTACCAAATTCATAAATATCTATCTACCAACTTCAGATAAATCTACCAACTTAAGATAAGTCCACCAATTTCGTGTATCCCAAAATTTTATATAAACATACCGCCATTACCGATAAATCTATCGTTTATAAATAAATCTACCGACCTCTTGCAACCACTTAGGTGATATGGATATTGTTCAAGATTAACCACAATTGATATAAGTTAGAGAGAATTCCTCAAACTAACCTTGTTCATAAGGAATATTACTAGACTAACTCCTTGTTTACTAGACTAACCTTAGAAAGTTGGTCAATGTCTATTTTATCCAAATGTTGTATTATATTACGAATATGCCATTAATTATTTATTTTTGATTTATTTTTTTCGAACAAAAATAAATGAAGTAAAAGAAAGAAAGGTAAAAAAAATAATTAAAACATAAAAAAACTGATTTACAAAAAAAAAAAAACTCTCGACAAAAGGCAATAGGCGACGACGACGGTTGGATTCCAAATTCCAACGCAATTCCGGCGAGGAGTGAGGCGTTTCCGGTAAGTCTCTTCATTTTCTTGCTTCGTTTTAGGTTTCTTTTTAGTTCTCCGAAGTTCCACGAAGAAGAAGAATCGCGGCGACGAAGGATGGTCGCGACAAAGGATGGTTACCACGACGAAGGATGGTTACGGGGGAGGCGTGTTGAAGTTCCGGCGAGTCATCTGCCGTCATGTCGGCGACGATTGGGGGAGAATGGACGGTTGGCGGCGACAAAAACCCTAATTGCATAGTTTTTTTTTTTGCAGCGGCGAAACCTAACCCTAATTTTGTTTTTTGCAGATAACTTGTTTAGTTTGTGTTACCGATCTACTGAACGGGATTCCGGTGAGAGCAAGGATTTTCTGGTGAGGAATGATAAATATTGTATTTATTTGGTGGTAGATTTTGTAACAATTGATGGTAGATTTAATAGTCCGACAAATGTGGTTGGGTGAGTTTGGTAGATTTGTTTGTATCTCGCGGTAGGTTTGTTTTTATATGACGTTAGTATGTATATAGATGACGATATATTTGTTTTTATATCACGGTAGATTTGTTTTTATATCACTGTATATTTGTTTTTATATGACGGTATATTTGTTTGTTTACGACGGTAGATTTGTTTACTAGATTTTGTTAATGTAAAGGTAGACTTATTGTTAACGACTGACTTATTCTTTCTTCTTTTCCGACATGTACATGGCTTCTTCTTTGGCCATATTACCGACAGGTACATGAAAATTTTGGTAACGGTTCTGAAATTTGAGGTGAGAAATAGTTTGTTCATAATGGTAGAGTTATATTAATTATTTGATAGTAGATTTGATTGTTAATGATTGTATAGTTATCGTTTTATATGATGGTACATTTGTTAGCCACATATTTTTACTTTATATATGAATGATGACTTTGTTTGTTTTTCTCTGACAGGTTATGGGCTTCGCGACAGCGAACAGGTCTCCGACGAGATTCCCAGCATGGTCTTCTACTGTTGTATATTTGGATTTGGTAGATTTAATTATTTTTGAAATGATTGTAGATTTATTATTGTATTGATGGTAGATCTATATTTGATTTTGTACAAATGATAATTGGATTTTGGATGATGATATTGTTTTCAAATTATAATTGTTGCAATACGCTTGATCAGTCATTTGTCAAACATTTCATCTTTTCTACCATGTTTGTTATCATTCACTTTCTTTACTTTCACTTTGCTTAATATGTATTACCAAGGTGAGTGAGATTGTAACTAAAAACACATGACTCAACCCAATAATATAGACAAAAAATACATCTATTCTATAAACCAATACCTGAAAACAATCGAGCACAAACCCAAAGAAGTACAAAGCTCATATGACATATTTGACACAAACATTTGAGTACTACTACAATTTTTGATGTGTCATTTGACATTGTAATGTTCAAGGTTTAGAGTAATTTGAGTTAAATGTAACATAATAAACACAAATAAGAACAAAAAAACCCGAAGTGAAAAGATAGTTATTACACAAAAGAAAACCAAAAGGACATAATGTGAATGTTTAAGAGAACCAATAGGACATAAGTTCAAGGTTAATCTTAACCCACAAAAAAAAAGGGAGGATAACAAAATAAATCTACTATCATTACAATAAATCTACCATCAAACACTAAAAAATTCTCATACTTAGCATATTTGAAATATGAATTTTAGTGTAGGGCAAAAACGTCATTTCTCATTCTGAAAAAGTCAAATGTCTACCACCAAACAATATCAATAAATATACCGTCATTAAAAGTCTACCACAACGCGAAATAATAAGTCTACCAATTGAGGTTATCTGAGTAAATACCAAATTTTTTACTAAATCTACCGCCATTAACAATAAATCTACCAAATAATTTTAAATCTACCGTCATTAATATTAAATCTACCACCATAACAAAACGAAGTCACCGAGATGTTAGACGTTTTTATATCTACCACCATTACAAAAAAATGTACCAAATTTTTTTAAATCTACCGTCACTAATATTAAATCTACCACCATTACAAAACGAAGTCACCAAGATTTTACATGGTTTTAAATCTACCGCCATTATCAATAAATCTACCAACCCAATAAAAATCTACCGGTACAAATACAAATCTATCGTCAAAGAAATAAAACTATCGTCACTAAAAAATAATTCACACTGATTAATTCTACCACCAAAAGAAATAAGTCTACCATTTTGTAAGATTAATCTACCAGAAAACAACCGATTTGCGATGGCCAAATCCATAGCAAATCCGTCGCAAATCATACTTTGCGACGGATTTGCGACGACAATTACTCCGTCGCAAATCACGCGTCGCAAATCACTTTCCCTTGCAAATCCATCGCAAATTTGCGACGGAAAATATTCCCTCGCAAATTTGCGACGGAAAATAACCGTCGCAAATTTGCGAGGGAATTTGTTACGTCGCAAATTTGCGATCCCTCGCAAATTTGCGATGGATTTGCAAGGGACAATAACCGTTGCGACTTTGCGAGGGAAACTTGGCCGTCGCAAATTAGCGATGGATTTGCGAGTGCATTTATTGTCGCAAATTTGTGAGGGCTAATACCAACACAAAGTCGTCGCAATAGTTGCGATGGATTTGCGATGGATTTGCAATAGAACTCTTTTCGGGTATCGCAAATCCATCGCATATTTGCAACAGAATTGCGATGGATCTGCGTTGGATAATTGTTTCCTGTTATTGCAAATCCATCGCAAATTTGCGTTGGATTTGCGAGACCTGGAAACCGATCTATCGCAACTCCATCGCAAATTTGCGTTGGATTTGCGACTGTATTTTTCGTATCCATCGCAAAGCCATCGCAAATTTGCAATGGATTTGCGAGTAAAGATCAATTTTTTAATTAAAAAATATTAAAATTTTAATTTAAAAATTAAATAATAATTATAATAAATAACATTTAAAATTAAACATAATTATTTATTTTTTTTTATTTAAAAAAAACGTGCATAATAGTTTTTTTTTAAAAAACAAGAAAAAGAAAAAAAAAATTAAAATGTTTACAAAGGACCGGTTCCGGAACTGGTTCCGGTTTCGGTTTCGGTTCTAGTTCCGGTTCCCGATGCCGAAGGGTTATGTCCTGCGCGAAGTCTCGCAAAAGCCGGATCCTTCTCAGCAAAGTAGTCCATGAAAGCATCATAGGAATTAATCTTCTCGGCCTGATTCGTCAGCATCTCGGCCTGACTCGTTATCATCTCGGCCTGACTCGTTATGATCCGGTGTAGATCGTCCTGGGATGGACGTGAAGCCGATGCAGAAGAAGCTTCAATTTGCGGTTGAAGCGAACCGACTCCGTAAATTCTTCCTTTTTTGCGGGGAGCAACCTATGAAAGACAAAAAAACAAACATTATAAATATTTCTAAAAATATTTAAATACAATACAACAAATTAAATTTTAATTACATACCTCAGTAAAAATTTGGTTCTTCACGAAAGGAGTAAGTCCGCCAGATGCTGTGCTCTCGGGATCATCACTATCGACTGTCTGAGATAACAGTTCGAGCCGCGAAGTGACATCGTTGTAGATCTTCTCCGAGCGTCCATCGATAAAAGAGCCATCCGGTTTCCGTTTTGTCTCCTCGAGAACCGCTAACAAATCCGGAACTGATGATCCGGTCTTTGCGGCCTAAAAAAATTTCATAAATTCATAAGATTAAATTAAGTTACGAATGTAAGATTTAAAAAAAAAAAGAAATACTTACTATGTTTCGACCCCGTGCTTTAAACGAGGTTTGTCCAGAACGATGCTTAGAAGGCCTGTAACCATCAGGATCAGAGTATCGGGCCTTGCGACTATCGGCACTCTTCTTCTTGCTCTTCGGATCCATCCAATATCGAACAAGACCGCTCCAAACAAGCGGATCCATCCACTTAGGCTTCGACTCATCGCCTTTAATCTTCCACTTTTCTTTCCAACGTCCAACCTGGCCGCACATGCGAGCCTTCAACTTCTTTTCAAATTTTTTGCGGACCTCGCCGTTAATTGCAAAATCCCAATGAAACGATTGCTATAACAAAAAAAAAATAAGTTAAATGCATTAAAAATATTATTAAATAATAATAAAAATAAATTTAATAAAATTTAGAAAACTTACAGCAAACGTTTTATACCAACGTTCAATGATATATTCCGGTGTTTGCGAGTAATTGGCATGCGGTTCTTTGAAATCTGTTTCAAAGATCGAACGGATCTGAGCAGCCACAGCTCCGTCATCATCAAACCTGAAATTAGAAAATATAGTAAATTTTAAAAATAAAATTAT
>PKML01059444.1:4689-34085 GCA_002933935.1 Eutrema yunnanense | reverse complement strand
AGCAGAACTCTGAAGCTAGCAATGTCAAGTTGTGGAGCCTGTTTTGGTGCAAGCTCTCACTCTTATCCAGCCTGAAGGGCGTTACAGTCAAGCTATTGACGTTAACCGAGCGCTTGGTGGGAGGCTACCCACTGGTGAGTCTGTTTTTGATTCGTTTTTCTTTTTATTTTCATTCGTTTTGTGTTTGTGTCAGGATAAACAAGGAGCAAACTCGAAATCGGCTGAGTGTCGATCGATACCCTTCAGTATCGATCGATACCCTACGCGATTGAGACAGGTTCGAGTCGATTTAAGCCTGGTATCGATCGATACCAGGCTGTGTGTCGATCGATACTCGATGTTCCAGCAAGGTAACTTCTTGTTTTTCCCAATTTTATTCTGTTTTTGGTTTTCTTTCACTGACTCTAGGCTAGATAACACTGGGGACAGTGTTGTTCAAGTCTGGGGGAGGTGTCTGCTGACATTGTGTTTGTTTTTCTTAGAGTCATAAAATAAAAATAAAATTGTCGTTTTATTGAGTCAAAACTTGTTGGAAATGATGATCTTGTGCTTGAACCTTTTGATTTGATTTTGTTTTTGAGTGCATAGTGTTACAGGATCAGTTATAGATCGACTAATGAAAAATCCAAAGACTGACCAGTTGACTAGAAAACATCCATGTTTCCAGCAGAGTTCTTCTGAAACCTGAGCCAACTTTTGCATTTCATCGATATGGTTAGTGTTCATAGAGCTTGATTCATCATTCATATCTGATAAAGGAACCCATGTGTTTAGAGTTATGGTATCTCTCTCCCCTGTTATAAGTTGATAAATAAGAGCATAAAAGATTGAAATGATTTTCTTCTAAGTAGAGGGTTAGAAAAATTTTCAGCGATCCCATTATTCTACTTAAGATGGAATGATCACACAAATGATTGGAAGCGAAGCTAGGATTTTCCTGTGATGCCATTATTCGCCTACATCCTTTGATACATTGAGAGGGAAGAAACGGGGATTTGGTGGCAAACACCATCAATACTCGTGTCTCATACCTTGATGTGTATATGCAAGGCTGAAAATAATTAAAAAAATAACATAATAAGAAATAAGTCTGGGGGAGAGAAATTGATACAAAAAGTATGAAAAAGGGTGGTTCCTTGTCATGATATTGTCTGGTAAAGAATCTAGAAGGTTCTTGAACATTAGCTATAGCGATGAAACTGGTGATGAGGGTTTTATTTAAACAATGCTGTGGGATAATGTGTGGAGTCTGGGAAAGCTGTGAATGTCTACGGAGAAGTACATGTTGGTTAGATCAAAAGCTGATTAGGTGACATTTGGGTACTTGGAAAGAGGGCCATTTCGATGGTTCATGAACATGTGAGTCTCCGCGTTTTCAAACCTCTTTCTCTGTTTAGTCTTCTATTTGCTTGAGGACAAGCAAATGCTAAGTCTGGGGGAGTTGATATATCACGGGTTTTACCCTGTTTAGGCCATGATATAAGTCCTTTTTATAGAGTCTTTCTAGTGTTTTGTAGTATTTTAGAGTCTTTTACAGGTTATAGCATGTTTGGAGTATAATTGGAGATATTGGAGCTTTCTGGAACATTCTGGAGCGAAGCAGAGATCTGTGTAGCTGAGACGTTGAAATCACCTGAGTATCGATCGATACACCCTGGTATCGATCGATACCCGTCGAGGAAACAGAAGGATCGCGACTTATTGAAGAGTTAAAGAATTGCAGAATTGGCCCAGGAGACTTTGATATTTACAAGATGGCCCAGAACGTGTTTTAGCTATATAATAAGGTTTTATAGCCATCTGTTTAGGCTAAGCTTTATTTTTATATACTTTGATTTTACTTTGGTTGGAGAGAGACATGTCTGAATCTCCCTTCGTCCGAGATCAGATCTCAAAACCTCTTGTTACTATTTTATTGATGATTTATTCAGTTATGTTGATTGTTTCATTCTCCATGTCTGAGTAGATCCACTTTAGGTTCAGGGTTCTCATAAGGGTTTTCTCTGAATGCTAGGTTGATTAGTTTATTAGGATTCACCATCTGAATTAGTTCTTCGCCTTATGTTGTGTTCAAAGCTAATTCTAGGTTGACGAATCTGGAACTTAGATCTTAGGATAATTGATTAGGCACGACAGTGCGATTAATTACCTGATAGAACCTAGGTGAGCAAATTGATTATTCGCAAAGAAATTTGGTTTAATTGATTTGTGAACATATCAAACCTGATATTAAAGCTGATTTAGACTTTAGGATTCGCAAAGAGATTTGGAATTCCTAGGATTTAGATTTAGATAATTCTCGCAACGACAGTTGGTTAATTATACTTTAGTGATTTGAGTTCAAAAATTGCGCTAAATCTGAATCATGTTAGTTAGTTTATCTGCATTCATTGATTTCCTGAGAAATACCCTGAGCCTATATTTCTCTCAATTGATTTACAACTCTTTTAATTTCTGCACTGCTTTCAATTACATCTGTTTGGCTTAGCTTAATTCGATACTATATGCATCTCTGTGAGTCTTTGTGGTTCGACCCCTAGCTATATTACAACTACTGCTTTAGTACTGTTAGGGTATTAATTTCAGCATATCAAACACCGATAATAGCAGAGTTATATTTTTTTTTCTCAAATTCTTGGACCACAATAACTTGATTTGGATCCTCTTTATCCTCCAGATTCTCCACCACTTTCTCGATAACTAACTCTGCATCACCTGCAATATCGCTTTTCTTTGGTACAAGCTTCCTTCCTTTTCTGGTTTCTTTAACAGAATTTTCTTCCCCGCATTCCCCATACAGGCTTCTGAAAGATGATCCCATTTCAAACAAGTATTAAATTCTTGGAGGTAACCAAGGGTACTTGAATTCCACGATTGAATCAACTCCTTTCTCCGACTTGAACCAATAACTCTTTGTAAGTTCTTTAGATAAATTTGCCGCCACAAAAACTTTTGCTTCATAAATTTTTTTGCACATCTCAGTATCAGGATGGAGTCTCTTTGGTTCACCCACCACACTAGCGAGAAATCCCAAACCTTTCCAATGGAACATCTTGTGTGGAACATTTTTAAGAATGATCCACATTGAAATTGATTTGATATGAGGATGAGCTTCTTCTGCGATCGGAGATCATTTTGAAATAATCATTGGAACATTCACAATATTCTACATCCCTCTTCTCAACACCCGTGCAAATAGATGATTCCCAAATTCTGAACTTCATTGTGGTCTGATTAACCATAAACACATCGATTTTTAGGTTCTTGTCTCCAAGAGTCCAGATTTTATTCACGATCACATGAACTTTTGCGACATGAGGGGTGGTCGAAAGGAATTTACCAATAACGATTTCCTCCCACAGAGGAGCAAAACCTTTGATAATATCATTGGGAACCTCCACTGTCGGGGATCCTTCAATAATCGAGATTGTGATGTCGTGCTTTGCAAGACAAGGTTTACTTTGAACAATAGATGACTAGAGCGGCTTGACTGTAGATTGTGGAGATGATTCCTCCAAATCCTTTGAATCTCCTTCACGAGAAATCTTTGTTGAATTCCCTACCGATACAACATCGACTCTTCCACTAGTTGAAATCAAATTACCAATCATCAAAACTCTCTCCTGAACATGAGGCGTAGGAGCCGCCATAGGTGCGACCAGCGAAATCCTCAGCTGAAACCCTAATCGCCCTCCACGTCAGCTATCCAAGGTTTATCCCGTTTATTGGCATTTTCATTCTCTTGTCTTATTTAATTTTTAGTATTTATCTTATGTCTAGTTTTTAATTTGACTTTATTTGTCTTATCTTCACTTTTATGTTTAGTGAAAAAATCCAAAACATCTTAATCTTTTCAGCTTAGATCAGTTCTTGCAAGTCCAACTGCTTAGTTAGTCCTTTCTTTGGGTTCCATCCCTACTTACCAAAATTTATACTTTGCACTTTGTGTAGTTGAAGTTGTGCTTAGGATTATAAAATTAAAACTTGAACCAAACCCGCACATCAATGGACTGAGAGGATCTTGCCTTTCTCCAGATTCTCTAAGTGAAGAATAGGTACGAGGCTGAATAATCTTTCTTTTTTATAGAGTGATAATTATTTAGGGGTTCAGTTCCCGAATTCCTCGACCTCCCCTCCCTCTCATGAGTTAAAAGTGTGTTTATAGAGATAATATATGGGTGGATTTTGGGTCGGATCGATCCGATTGATCGATGATAGTTGCATTATTTGATCCATTTAAGCATTCATTTAAGTTAGTATTTGTGACATTTGCATGCATTTGTGTGTCTTTTCTTTGGTTTTACATTCATTTTAGAGTTAGAGAGTTTTGGGATAGGTTTTGCATGGTTTGGTGTATTTTTGTGTGTTTTAGGTACCTTTTGGAAGCTTATTTGTTCGAGCAGAATCTCACAACCTCAATTCTCGGCTTGCATATTGTATATTCTTGAAGAAAATAGCTTAAAAGAATTTGAGAAAAAAGTTGTATATTATTATATTTGCCAAGAATTCGGTCCTTTACAATGTGGCTGATACTTCAAATTTATATCAGTTGAAAACGTAACTGCCTGATTATTAGATACATTAACTACATAATTAAACTCGTGATCTTTCGTTTTTAATATGGCATAAGTGTGTTTGACCAAGTTTGAATTTGATCAAATGCATGCTTCTGTCTTCCTATGAGCTTGCTTCCTTTCCTCGTGCTCGGTTCTTCTAGCTTGTTAATTTGCTCTATCTCGCGACCTCGCTTACTTCAGCTCATGAATGATCTTATGAGACCTTTCTTGTGGGTCGAACCTTCTTTGTCTAGCCTGTTTATTCGTTCCGGGCCTTGAGTACGGAACCTGGGTCCCAACAGTTGCCCCCAGCATCCTTGTTGAATCATCAATGAGGATGCGATGCTGCAATCTCGGATCCTGATTGGTCTCTTAGTTGATGCAATCTCGGTCGTCGATTGGTCTTTCGCCTGCTCAACGCCGGAATTGCAGGGATCTTGTATTAAACACACAATTTTTAAGGGAAATGACAGGGCGAGTGGGCGGTTGGTATAAATGAACGGTTCGAGCTGCTTCAGCTTCCCACGCCGCCTTAACTTCCCACTTCCCAAGGTAATGATGTCTTTTTTACTCCCTTCTCTCTTTAATAATTTTAACTGAGTCGTCTTTCTGGTTTATCTTTCACTGCTTATCTTTTTCTGCAAAGATAAATCCGCTCCTTTCATCTTCAAATTTTTTTTTTACTTTTCTATCATGGCCTCCTCCTCACAGCCGACTGCTTCACCCAATCTCGCCGATCAATTCGGGCCTCACTCGGGGAGCACGGTCTCGCCTAAGGAGCTAAAAAATATCTCTTCTTTAAGCGGACTTGTTGTGCCCAAATTTCACACCTAAATTCCAGCTTGATTAAATAGGCCTGGAATCGAGCCCAGCTTACTGAAAGGCCGCGTAGAGTAAGCTCGCGAGCTGGGAAAGAGTCGAGTACGCATGAAGGGGGAGGTCGTTGAGAAAAGGAACTCGCAGCAAGCCGGTCAAGGTCATTAAATGTGTTCCCCCCAGAATCAAGCTGAGCATTTAATTGAAGATCACAAATTCATTTCAATGTTTTAATTTAGTAATTAGCGGTTACATTCTTTTTGAAAATGTATAAGTTCGGAATATCGATTACAATGTAAAGGACCGAATTCTTGACTGCAAAAAGGCAATAATAACATATAAACATTTCTCTCTTAAATTTCTCTCGAGTTCTTACAAGTTTTTTCTAAGTCTTTTTAATACATTTCAACCTCAAAGTAGTCAAGGATTGAAGTTGTGAGATTCTGCTCTCACAATTTGGCTCCGTCTGTGGGGAAGAGCAAAACAACTTCCTCTTTGTAACCTACGAAACTAACCACTCAAAAGAAGACAATGGCGGACACAACAAGTGCGGCGGTTACTACATCATCCGGAGTCATAAACACCTCCATTCCTCTAACTCAGTCCGCCCACATCACTCCAACAGACCTGGACGGAGCGACGAACGTTCCCATTACCACCTCGGGAGCAAGCGTCTCGACTGGGGTTGACGATATTGTCGACCCCTCAGGACCTGCAGCCTTGAACCGATCGACTCCAGATCAAATAGCTGAGATCCGGAAACTGATATCGTGCCTCATAGAGAAGAATCGCTCAATGACAGCACGCCAGGATGACCTCGAAAGAGCAAATCGGGCAGGCACCTCTGGGTGGCTCGTCCTCCCACCTAGGTCACAATCCCTTTTTTCCCCTCGGCAGGGAGGATTTCCATTCCCACCTCCACCGGTGACAAGACTAAACTTTTCCGATATTAACGCTTCAACCAGCAGGATGGTCGGCTCAGCCACCACCTCGCGGTTCAACTCAGCGATATCGGACCCCATATTCACTCCTTCCACGGTCCAGGTCTCGGAAGGTGAGGTTACGCCAATTGCGACCTTACCAGGAGTAGACCCGACCTCGAATCTACTAATCGGTCACGCCCGCTCTGGGGACGTAAACGAGTTTGAACCTCGAGATAATCCCAATGGCAATAATCATCCCCAACCTGCCTGAGAATCCCTGCTCCGTTTCCCGAGTAATAACGAGAACAACTTGGGATCCGGCATCTCACATGGGTTTGAATCAATCAAGAAATATTGCGAAGAAACGAACGCCGAGCTACATCGGATGAGATCGCAGGTCCACGCTGCAATAAGCTTAGCACATGAGATAGACAGAGTGATTGATGAAGTCAATCAGACTCCATTCACCTCGCGAATCGCGAGCCCTCAGCTCGGCGATGTCGGGAATATCCGATTTCATAGATATAACGGAGAAACCGACCCCAAGGCATTCATGAGAAGTTTTAAATTCGCCTTTTCAAGGGTGCGACTACTCGGGGGCGACCTCGAGTCAGCGCGCTGCCGTTTCTTCGCCAAAAATCTAACTGATTCGGCCTTGGAATGGTTTACCTCCCTGAAACCGAACTCAATTGACAACTTCACCAAGCTTCAAGCTGCGTTTTTGAAGCAATATTCGGTATTCATCAAGATCGAGACCTCGGAGGCCGATCTGTGGGTACTTACTCAAAAGTCGGGCGACTCATTGCGAACGTATATTGACAGCTTTAAAGCCGTCAAAGCAAAAATCGCTGATCTGCATAATCCAACGGCCCTGAAAGCTCTCCAAAACGGATTGTTAAAAACCTCGAAATTCTTTGAAGAACTTACAGTTCGGGAGCCCGTATCGCTAGATGATGCATTACATCGCGCTTCGCGTTGGATTATCTTCGAAGAAGCAAGCGCAGCTTAACCAAAGCAGCATGCATCCGCAACATCAATTAAGCAAGCTCAGAAAACCAATTCCCAAGGATCCAAAAAATCCGGTAACAAGGAGTCCCAGGATCAGAAACAAAGCCAGGGGATACACTCATACTCAGTGGGAAGCCCACCTCGTAATAGATTCAAGCCTTATGATCCAAGCAAGTGGTGTGATTTCCACAAGATCAAGGGCCACTCGACGGAGGAGTGCCATGAGGTGAAGAAGCAGCTCGCTGAAAAATTCACAGCGGGAGAGCTGGGAAAAATCGAGCTGGAAAAACCTCCTCCAAGGAAGAACTATTACCCAGCGCGAGACGATGAAAGGCGGGATCGCCCATCCGAGGATGATCGTAAGCAAGAACGTTCATCCGAGGAGGCGTCGAGGCGAGATCCCCCCAAAGACAGGGAAACAGATCTGCCTCCTCCCAGCACGAAGAAAAGAATTAACTTTATTCATGGAGGATCCCAGCTATGTCGCAACTCCATAAACTCAATCAAGAAACATCAACGAAGGGTAAACACCGACACACGTGATAGGACCCCATTCAAGGGACCTGACACATAAATTTCGTTATGGGAAAGCGAGGCCTTTGAGCTAGATTCTCCACATGACGATGCTTTCCTCATCATGCTAGAAGTGGGTGAATACGAGCTCACTAAGATGCTCGTAGACACAGGGAGCTCTGTAGAAATCATCCTCCTAAGCGTCCTTAGGGAAATGGATATACCAGATCACAAGATCGAAGAAAATAAGATGGTGTTAACTGGCTTTTCCGGGGAAACCACGCTATCTCTCGGAACGATAAAACTCCCGGATATAGCAGCCGGAGTAAGAAGAATCGTCGAATTCACGGTGATAGACAGGCCAGCTCCATTCAATGCCATCCTGGGAAGAACCTGGATACATTCAATGAGGGATGTGTCCTCGACATACCATCAATGCATAAAATTTCCCGCCCAGAATGGGATCGCAACAATTAAGGGAAGTCAAAAGGAATCCAGAATGTGCTACATGGCAGGTTTCCAGATCGCAAAGGAAAGTGCTATATACCAACTACAACGAAAAGATGAGCTCACATACCGCCTAGCCAAAAAGAAAAGTGGTACAGGCTTCATCGGACCTCGCAAAGACTTTATTGAGAAAATCGTGGTCAACGAGTCTCATCCTAACCAGAAAGTAGGAATTGGGTCCGAGCTCTGCAAATCCCAAAAAGAACAATTAATAACATTCCTCAAAGAAAATTCCGGCTCATTCGCATGGACAACAGCTGACATGCCCGGAATCGATCTAAACATCATTTCACAATGTGGATCCAAACCACAAACCAGTACGCCAAAAGAGTTGGAAATTCGGACCTGACAAGACCGAGGCTGTTAACAGTGAGGTCACCAGATTGCTAAACGTTGGATTCATCAAGGAAGTAAAATATACTGACTGGCTAGCAAATCCGGTTGTAGTAAAAAAGAAAAATGGCACCTGGCGGGTATGCGTAGATTTTACGGATCTAAACAAAGCATGTCCTAAGGATAGCTTCCCACTACCTCACATTGACCAGCTGGTGGAAGCTACCGCAGGGCACGAGCTCCTCAGCTTTATGGATGCATTCTCAGGATATAATCAAATACAAATGAACCCTGAAGACCAAGATAAAACATCCTTCATAACAGAACGAGGAACGTACTGCTATAAGGTGATGCCATTTGGCCTTAAAAATGCGGGAGCAACCTATCAAAGACATATGAACAAGATGTTCGCCAGCCTCCTGGGGAAGACGATGGAAGTCTACATTGATGACATGCTGGTCAAATCTCTGAAAGAGAAAGATCACATAGGTCAGCTGGGGGAATGTTTCACCTTACTAAACAAGTAGGGGATGAAACTCAACCCTTCAAAATGCACCTTTGGGGTCGCCTCAGGCGAATTCCTAGGTTACATAGTAACTCAACGATGAATAGAAGCAAACCCCAAACAAATCAGTGCGTTCTTGGAAATGCAACCTCCGAGCTCGGTAAAAGAGGTGCAAAGGCTGGCGGGCCGCATTGCCGCGTTAAATCGGTTTATTTCCAGGTCGACTGACAAATGTCTCCCCTTTTACCAGTTACTAAAAGGAAACAAAAAATTCATATGGGATGACAAGTGCGGGGAAGCCTTTAAGCAACTAAAAGCATACCTCTCCGAGCCCCCCATCTTGTCATAACCAATTGACGGTGAGCCACTTTACCTATACGTAGCAATCTCCGAAGCCGCTGTGAGTGGCGTCCTCATAAGAGAAGAACGAGCTGAGCAAAAACCGATCTACTACGTGAGCAAATCCTTAGTAGACGCCGAAACCAGATATCCACGAATGGAAAAACTGGCTTTGGCAGTATTAATCTCAGCTCGCAAACTCATGCCGTATTTTCAATCACACCCCATCGTACTAATGACAACACAACCATTACGCACAGTGTTGCACAGCCCCAGCCAGTCTGGCAGGCTAGCAAAATGGGCCATCGAACTAAACGAGTACGATATCGAATATCGACCTCGGACAAGCGCCGAAGCACAAGTACTAGCTGATTTTATCATCGAGCTCACAGCTAATAGCCAGGTTACCGGAACGAGCATCGAGACCTGGCAGCTTTATGTCGATGGAGCCTCCTCGAAACAAGGGGCAAGTGTGGGAATTCACCTTGTATCCCCGACTAACGAAGTCGTGGAACAGTCTTTCATACTCGGATTCTCAGCATCAAACAACGAAACCGAGTACGAGGCCTTAATAGCGGGTCTCCGACTCGCAGCTGGAATAGGAATACGCAAACTGAATGCGTTCAGCGATTCCCAGCTCATTACAAGCCAATTTCAGGGAGAATACGAAACCAGAGATATCAGGATGGAATCTCATCAAGCCATAGTCCACGAGCTAGTCAAACAATTCAAAGCCTTCAGTCTAACGCGAATACCACGGGGTGAGAACACGATCGCAGACGCACTGGCAGCTCTGGCATCAACCTCGAATCCACTTGTAAAAAGAATAATCCCAGTAGAAGGAATTAAAAAACCAAGCATCAAAATCAATAAGGATATCGAGGATTCAATGGAAATAGACAATGACGATATGGAGGTAGACAAAATAATAGCCACAGTAACAGGCGACCTCCCACCAGAAGAAGAAGAAGCCGCAGACCCGGAACCAGACCTGCTTGACGCCAGGCACATTACGCTCCGCGAAAAAATGATCGCGAGAGCTGACTGGCGAGTAGCGATTATACAATACATTGAGGGGGGAGAGGCTCCCCCCCAGCAAGTGGGAAGCTCGCAAGCTCAAAACCATAGCTTTAAGATATTGTATAATCAGCCCCCGCCTTTACAAGCAAAGTGTAAACGGCCCCTACCTAGTATGCGTCCACGGGCTCGAAGCTTTTACGATGTTATCAGAAGTTCACGGAGGCTCGTGTGGCGGCCACTCAGGAGGAAGGGCATTAGCCATTAAGATCAAAAGGCAATGATATTTTTGGCCCACCTTGGTCGCTGCCTGCGAAGAACATTCTAAAGCATGTGACAATTGCCAACGGCATGCTCCGACTTTGCATCAACCTATTGAAAACTTATCCTCCATTTCATCTCCATACCCCTTTATGAGGTGGTCAATGGATATAGTGGGACCCATGGTAACGTCGGGAAAACGAAGGTATCGTTTCTTACTCGTCCTCACCGACTACTTCACCAAATGGGTGGAGGCAGGAGCTTTCCGGCAAATTAAAGCAAATCACGTACAGGAATTTGTATGGCAAAACATAGTCTGTCGGCACGGAGTCCCGTACGAGATCGTGACCGACAATGGTTCACAGTTTATCTCAGATCAATTCTTCGAATGCTGCGGAGATCACGGAATCAGATTAACAACCTCGACCCCACGTTACCCTCAGGGTAACGGGCAAGCTGAGGCAGAAAACAAGCTAATACTGAGCAATCTCAAAAAACGGCTGGATGCTAAAAAGCAAAAGTGGTCCGACGAGCTCCCTGGAATCCTGTGGGCCTGTCGGACCTCACCTCGCAAGGCAACCTCAGAAACACCGTTCTCCTTAGCTTACGGAATCGAGGCTGTGTTTCCCGCTGAGGTCGCAGTCTCCAGCCTGAGAATAGACATATGTCCCATAAACGAGGAGCTAAACAACGAAATGCTTCTCGACCATCTCGATGTTATCGATGAACGTCGAGATCAAGCACTCGTTAACCTTCAAAATTATCAACACGCGGCAGCACGCTACTATAATTCAAAGGTCAAACATCTAAGATTTCGAGTCGGTGAGCTCTTCCTACGAAAAACCTACGAGAACACAAGGGAAAGAAACGCTGGAAAACTAGGCACCAACTGGGAAGGTCCATACCGGATCTCCGAGATAGTAAAAGACGGCGTATACAAACTCACTAGTGATATGATCCTGAAATCATCCGAAAAGACCTATGAGCCTTGTCCAATACAAACGAAGTCCGTGATCAACTTGACAAGCCCAACGACCACTTGGACTACCTTCTCACCTCATCTAGAGCTCACCTCGAAGTGGATTCAGTCCAATCCGAGCTCAGGGGAGAAAGTTATTCAACTTTCAAGTCATACGAGTTGCCACCTTTGGATTTTATGGCTATGCTAATATTTGGTGGACTCAGTTGGAGACGAGGAGACGGAGAGACGGAGAGTTTTCCGTTGAGATATGGGCTGAGATGAAGGCTGTCATGAGGGAGCGTTTTGTTCCCAACCGCTATCTCCGAGAGCAATGCTATGTGAAGCTAGAGGAGGAGTTTGAAAACGTGTTGCGTAAGTACTTGGTTGAGCTGCAGCAACTCAAGAAGACGGTCCCTAAACCGAGTAACGAAACCAAGCCATCTACTGCCACGTTCGAAATCAAAGACCATACAGTTTCGAGGTCGAAACTCTTTCATGTGGAGAGGGATGATATGATCCTGAAATCATCCGAAAAGACCTATGAGCCTTGTCCAATACAAACGAAGTCCGTGATCAACTTGAGCAGCCCAACGGCCACTTGGACTACCTTCTCACCTCATCTAGAGCTCACCTCGAAGTGGATTCAGTCCAATCCGAGCTCAGGGGAGAAAGTTATTCAACTTTCAAGTCAGGCGATTCTAAGCTTACTCGTTGCGGACCAACGTGCGTTCAAAGGATTTTTCCAACCAAACCAGATGGAATCAAACCACGAAATAAATTGTTCTGGAATCTTGATTCATCAGAGCAATTATGAAAATTGGATTCAGCCCAAACCGAGTTCAGACGTGGAAGCGATGAATTTTACAAGTCCACGGACCTGCTTCAGCACCCAGTGCGCGTCAATGGCAAAGATCGAGTCACACAGCCCGACTCAGGTACGATCTAGCTACGAAACCGGTTTGCGAAGCTTGCTGGATCTGTCAGCTTTCCAACAAGCCCAAGATCAATACGAATGGGCATCATACCACCAAGTTATTGGCCATTTACCTCAAAGTGTCAATCTGGTGCTCTACTTGGAAATGGCTAAGCCCAATGGAGTTAGGAGCTTGCAAAATCATGTTTGGCATCCAGGAGGAAGTTATACTAAGCCCAAGTGAAGCCCAGCAATGAGTTGTTGACCAAAACTTGCCAAGGAACATTTTCAAAGTCAATGAGTCATTCCACATGTGTTTCATGAGTTCTAGAAGAATGACATTATTATGAGTCAAGGCAAAAACGTACACTGTAGCATGACGACCACTGTAGCATGACGACCACTGTTCATTCCGCCCACTAAAGC
This sequence comes from Eutrema yunnanense, assembly GCA_002933935.1. Taxonomy (NCBI): domain Eukaryota; kingdom Viridiplantae; phylum Streptophyta; class Magnoliopsida; order Brassicales; family Brassicaceae; genus Eutrema; species Eutrema yunnanense. The sequence continues at coordinate 21,007 of PKML01059444.1, read as the reverse complement.
TTGCAAGTTGTTTTGTGTGTTCTCTTTGTCAAAATAAGTAGGTTACTTACTTTGCTTATTTTCTTCACCTTTCCTTAATTTCTGTAACTTGTTTTATTTAACTAAAGTAAGATTGTAACTAAGGTTAGTTTAATTTCTCTTGCTTTGTTTCTATATGTACGTGAGTTTTTGTGAAATAATTAAGAAGAACAACTTTTGATTAAAAATTTTGCCTTTGGCGTTTTCTTGTAAGAGAGGATTCTCTTATCCTGGTTCTGGAAGGAGCTGTCGATTTCTTGGTGGATTCCAAGTTATCAAACCGAATTACTTGGTGGATTCCGAGTGTTCAAACCGGTCATCTCAAAAGAATTCCATCGTCTTTTGTCCCGACCCATCTATCGATCTAAGTCCGTGAAGCGTCTAAAGAGTGTCTAGCGTGAAGATCACCGAGTGGAATCTCGCCCTTCATTACCTTTGCACCACGATTTCATTGGCCTAAATCATCACCGCCTGTTCGTTTTTGGAGCGATCCATTGGTGAGTCAAGGATTATCCTCTTACCGCCTTCGAGTGCCGATTCCCGGGAACGGATTCGTATCAACTAGGATGCACGACAATACGCCTGAAAGGAACTCATGGAATGCCATGAATTTAAAGAAGTACTATCATTAAATAGACACTTGTAAAAATCGAACTACGAAGGCAACCTCACAAGGGTGCAGCTATTAAAATAAAAAATCTTCTTCTTTGAGCCTGTTAAAAACAGCCTGAGACCTTTTCAGCTACCACCTACAAGCCAAAAGCTCTACTCTATAAATGAACAGCCTTACGAGCTAAAGCGTGTTACCATCTAGCACGACTCGACCTTGCGTCTAAATTGCAGAGTCACAACCTTTCTAGTCTCTAAATGACAACAACCTCTACGTCTAAACTGTTTAGGTTACACGCATGTCTCTAAATGGCTTCGACCTTGCGTCTTTCAATCGTTTGATCAGCTCCCGAGGTCTCTAAACGACCTGGGAGCAAGGTCTCTATACGACTTGGGTCTTTGGCTGAAAAACCGCCTTTGATCTAAAAAAAACACACAACCTCTAAATGGCAAAAATCATGAATAACCATAAAAAGAAGGATTTTTAAAATCATCAAAATAAACAAAGCTTCCTCAAATGAGCATGAGTTCAAAAAGCCCACTAAGGCATAAACAAGTTCAACAAACAAACCGGAAAAGGGTTTAAAGGCCTCCCCAGGCACCAAGTTCAAAAGGAACAACAAGAAACGAAAACAGTATAGATATTTCTAACAAGTAGGATCAACTGGTTTATCCTCCGGGGCAGCTTGATTCAAGGGCAGCGGGAACTCCTTCCTGAGCTACTGAGAGCCAAGGTCCAGCTGATCATTCAATGGTGCGCTTGGCCCAGCAGGCAGCGTAACCGAGTCATCGGATACCTGAGGAATATCAATTTTACCCAGGGAAAAATCTGATACCTGGACGATGGCGAGCCCCGCGTCCAACCTCAGCTTCTCAACCTGGATGCTCTTCTTTTCGGCCTCAAAATCATTGATGGTCTGGCTGATATGTCGTCGAGAAGAAGGATATTGGATTTACACAATAATTTGAGTCTCGGTATCGACCTCGATCTTCTTCTTCTCCTATTTATCATGTATCCCCAAAAGAATGGCACGATACTGCTTGGATATCTCCCTCCTCGCGGCTTTCTCAGCCTTCTTCACCATCTCTTTTTGCCTCTTGGCAAGTCTCTTCGAGTCTTCAGTAACCTTCTCAACATGGACCCTCAAGTCCACTATGTTTTCACTAGCTGAACGCAAACCAACCTCAGCAGCTTCAGCTCGCCCCTCGGCGACACGGAGATCCACCTTCAAGTCCTCGTTTGATTTCTCCAACGCAGAAACCCGAGCTTGAGACTCCCGAGCGGAATCTTCCCATCTTTGGACCGAAATAGCTTGGTCCTTAACATGGCCTTCCAAAAGACTAACCTCGGCCATCCTATCCTCATTACGAGCAATTCTCCTCACCAGCTCATCCTTTTCAGTGACGAGGTCAGTAATGGTCATAGCTGTTCTCTCCACCTCCTCAGGCTGGATAGCAGAATGGAGATCTTGCTCAAAAGAGGTAATCAGCTCATTGGCGGCGGAAACGGCCTGGGAAAGGGATGTAAAAGTTCAGCAGAAAAAATAATAATCAAAGTAATGATAAAAGACAGCTAGAACTACATGGCCCATCGCACTTGCGAACTGAATATAGCCCTCAGGCTTCTTCATGTTCCTAAGAGATGGCAAGAAGCAGGACGAAGGCCTAACACGCCTAAAGAGATTTGCAAACTGGGAGCTGTTCTCCACGATTGCCTCAGGTCCATCAAAATCGAACCTAAAGGAATTCGGAGAAACACCTCCACTACCCTGAGAACGAGGTATCACATGCCTCCTTGATGTCTCCTCGCCATCAAAACCATCACCACGAGGTCGTTTGGAACGGGATTGCTGCTCAGCAGAATGACTTGGCTCCTTAGAAGACACCCTGGAAGTTGACTTTTGAGGACCTTTAGCTCGAGCATCACGTTGGGTGATCTCGGTTTCACCACCTGTTGGAAATATGCCATCACCACCAAGATCAGCTCCGAGCTCACGGTGATCACCCTTTTCGACCTCTTCTCGACACGGGATCTCAACATGAACAGACTTACTAAGAGCCTCCTTAACCCTCTTATCAAGAGCACCAGCTGCCGTCGGGGCAGGGCACAAGCGCATCCTTTCCCTATAAGAAAAGCGCATCGGCTTCTTGGGAGGAATCATTTTGCTGGACTCGGTGGAACTTTCTCTCCGAGTAAGATCAACCTGGGAGGTAGCAGGGGCAGTATCCGGCACCTGGGAGACAGTCGGGGGATCAACCCCAATACGGGCTAGATCTTTAACAACAGCCTCGAGCCTCGGAATAATAGATGGATCGGGAGCCAGAGCCTGAATTTGAAGTAGGGGAGACGGAGTCGGAGAATCTGCGGAATTAAACGAAGAAGATTTGAGTAAAGAAACAATTCTTAAATCTAAAAGGATAAGAATATAAATCCACCCAGATCTATGAGCCAGAAAGCAGATGCGACAGATAACCCGGGAGCTCGGCGATCGCGAGCTTGCTGAATTCTGTCAAGGGAGAAACCCTTACAGTCGGAACCCTCACCCTTGACAAGGTCAATAAGCCGCTGAACCTCAACCGTGACTATCTTTGAAGAATCAATTGACTCTGCACAAAAAAGGGGTCACCATATTAGAAAAAAAAAAGAAGAAAAAGGGGGACGGCAATTAAAAACCCTCCAGAAGGAATGCTCAAATCAACATCCGGGAGATCGCGCTGACCATTGATCTGAGCCCAGGAATTTCGGAGCACCGACTCGCCCTCAACTGACCCGCTGGAAATCCTGAAATAAAACCATTGCTCCCACCATTTTTCATCCCTCACATTGAACCTAAAAACATATCGATTGACTTTCACCAGAAAATAATAGGTCCCGCGAAGATGGAAGTTCCCCTAGACATTGAAAAGCTGGCGAAAGACCTCAGTGTCAAACACAACCCCAGACTCCTTAGAACGCACCCAGAGTGCGACAAGGGACCTCATCGCACTGGATATAAGTTGCGGGAGGGCAAGTCCGAGGTCATTGATGATGTTATAGATAGCTGTCGGGATGGGAAAAATAAGGCGGCATCTCAGGAAGAACACGACGTAACCACATGCGTAACCCTCCGGAGGACTCTCCGTGGAGCTATTAGCCGGTGGGATGAGCAGATCGCCTATATCAAGCCCGCACAAAGAAGAGATATTCGCGAACTCGGCACCCGAAATCGTGCTCTTCGAGTGAGAATTGAACCGCACGACAAGGGTAGGAGGAGCATCCAGTTGAGAAGTAGAAGCCATCGCAGAAACAAGCAAAAGAAAATCGAGTTCGAAAAAGAAAGAAACTCGATCGGAAACGATGGAAGCTGAACTTTCACAGAGAAAAATCTCGGATAAAAGTAAAAAAGAAAAGGGGGTGAAGACAGTTCAGTTAATGGAAGTAAAAATAATAATAAAAAGGAGAGAGAAGGGAAAAAGAGAAAATACATCATTACCTTGGTAAATGGGAGCTGAGGCGGCGTGGGAAGTTGAAGCAACGAGAACTGCTCATTTATACCCACTCGCCCACTCATCTTGTCACATCCCTTAAAAGTCGCGCAGACGCTACAGGATCCCTGCAAACTCGCCCGATGAACAAGCTAAAGATCAATAAGAAGACCGAGATTGCGAGATCTTGCCAGTTGCTAGGGGGCAACTGTTGGACCCAAATTCCACACCTAAAGTCCAGCTTGATTAAATAGGCATGGAATCGAGCCCAGCTTACTGAAAGGCCGCGTAGAGTAAGCTCGCGAGCTGGGAAAGAGTCGAGTACGCAGGAAGGGGGAGATCGTTGAGAAAAGGAACTCGCAGCAAGCCGGTCAAGATCATTAAATGTGTTCCCCCCAGAATCAAGCTGAGCATTTAATTGAAGATCACAAATTCATTTCAATGTTTTAATTTAGTAATTAGCGGTTACATTCTTTTTGAACATGTATAAGTTCGGAATATCAATTACAATGTAAAGGACCAAATTCTTGATTGCAAAAAGGCAATAATAACATATAAACATTTCTCTCTTAAATTTCTCTCGAGTTCTTACAAGTTTTTTCTAAGTCTTTTTAATACACTTCAACCTCAAAGTAGTCAAGGATTGAGGTTGTGAGATTCTGCTCTCACAGGACTCGATTTCTGCAATTTTCTTGTTCCTTCGGATGGTGATTCTCCGGAAAGTCCTCTGGAGGGTTACGCTTGTATCTATGCCGTATATCTATCCCGGCGGCCATCTCTGATATTATCGGCGATCTCGGGCTCGCCCTTCCCCAGCTCATGCCCAACTCGATGAGAAACTTGGTCGCACTCTGGGTCAGGTCTAAAGAAACCGGAGTTATATTTAACACCGAGGAATTTTGCCAACTCTTCAATGTCAAGGCAAACTCGAATCTTCGCGGAACTTATTATTTCCCGGGAAAGGTTAACCGATCTGTCTTTAGTTTTAATGCAAGGTAGGATAAATGGTGGGAGCAATGGTTTTATTTCAGAATCTCCGGAAAGCCTATTGAGGGCGAGTCGATAGTTCGGCGCTCCTGGACTCAAATTACCAGTTAGCATGAACCCTAGGAAGCCGGCTCGTGCACCCTTCTCAGGGATTTCTTAATTGCTTCCTCTCTTGTTCTGATTTGACTTTTCTTTTGCAGAATCTATTGATTCCTCGAAGATCGTGACGGCTGAGGTTCGGCAGCTCATCGATCTTCTCAGGGAGGAGAATTCTGATTGGAAACCGTTTACTCTTGCTAGGATTATGCAGGCTCGCGATCGTCCAGCTCCCAGGCTGTCCGTTGCGGCAGCTCTCCAGCTTGCAGGTTTGTATCCCCTTTTTCCTTTTCTCCTCTTTTTCCTTTTTGACAAAAGATATCGTAGATTTTTTAACGTCTTTTGGCTTCGCAGGTCATCCATCTCCCTCGACTCAAGCCCAGGTCCCCACGCACGCTCAAGCTTTGACTCCAGCTCCATCTCTTATTTTGAAACTTGAAGCAGTTGCTAAGGATTTGGCTCTCGTTGTGGTTGGCTCTCCGGTCAAATCCCAAGTGCAAGATATTGCTCCTACCGTTCACCTGGTTCCTGACGACAGCTCCACCGAATCCAACAAGATGATCCCTCCTAGGAAGCCAGAGCGTCTTTCATACAGGGAGAGGATGCGGTTGCGCCCTGTTCTGACGCCGGCTGGTGCTCTTGACAAGAAGGTCAAGGAGGCTCTTGGTAAATCTGCCCATGACGACACCTCGCGTCGCGAGGACTCCAAAAAGGAGAATCACCGTGAGTCTGATGATGACCGTGGTGATGATGGTAATCTTCCTATGGAGGATGAGACTAAGGTTGCTCAGCGCGATTCACGAGCTGGGAACTCCCAAAGGACGATCTCCAAGGTTTTTCCCCGGCAACGGCGCCAAAAACTTGATGCCAGCGGATTTTTAATCCAAACTCTAGGTTTTTAAATTTTTAAACCTAAAAGTTTTGCAAGTGCACATACGTGCGTTGTAGTACTTGAGATATCGATCCACATAGAGGGAGAGATGTTCTATGAGACCTTAGATAGAGAATTAGCAAGGAAGTCTAGAAAGAGAATAAGTTTTATAGGGTTTTTGTCACGAAAATTGTAAAGAACGAAAAACGGAAAATTGCTTGTAAAACTAGGTATGAAAATCTATGGCTTGAAAGTAAAGGGGAAAACGATTTGTAAATAATAATAAAATGGTGTTGGGTCAACAGGGATATCTTAGGGTATGCTTGATTCGATTACGACCCCTAAACTCTTAGTAACACGATTCTAGATTTTAACTCCACGAACTGAACTGAATAAACGGCGTAGTCTACTTTCGTACATCCTATGCACCAACAATCTATATACTCGACCAATAGTTTAAATCTCTGGCCGCGCAGAAAATCGTGATGTTTGCGCTGGTTCTTCTTAGTTCACGGCACTCCGTAAGTATACTTTCGTATCTTACGACACGACACGCTCTTATAGATTAATGCATTAACAACGCTATATAAGAAAGAGCTCAAGAATTAGGCTAGGGTTTTACCTTGTTAATACACTCCTAGAAAGGAGTAACCCTTGATCTACACTCTCTGGACTGAAATGGAACGATTGGATCTTCGCAAACGATCGGATCTATTACGAAGAGGATGGATACGAATGGTCACACAAGAGATTGCGGATAGTCTCTTGATTCACCGGTTGATTCAATAGATATAACACACTAAGGAATCGATTTGCTTGTGAGATATGACACACTAACAAGCTAAGATGTTCGAAGAACAAATGATCTAACTTAGAAAGGATTTTGATTGAAAAGAAAGATGAGAAACTCGACAAGGTCTACGAGAGTATATGAAGAGCACAACACGCTCTTAGTCAAAGTATCAACTCTCGAGACTAGAAAATAATTAAGACAAGAAATAAAACAAGTTTTGAATTCGAAATATAGAAGATATTTTGCCCATCCTTAGTCGCATTCTTCTTCAAATGAATTTGGGCCTCGCCATAGCTTAGTGGACTAGATGTGGTGATTCAACCTTGCCTCATTAAAAACCTATCTCAAGAAAACCCAATGGGACAAAACTTGAGATAGGGAAAAAGAGTGCAAAGTTGAATCACAAGTCCACTTAGCTATCTTGGACTTGGATTACAACTAGTGTAGAAGTAACCATCTCTTTTCCCTCTTGACTTGGATATTGTTGCTTGAGAAGTGCTCCTATTGCTTCCTTGAACTTCTTGGATCTTGCACGAGTCATTGGACCACTCGGAACAAGCAATGCACCTTCATAATCATCTTGAACTGCTTCATTGTCCTCGGCTACAAGCTTTCCATCCTCAGGTTCAAGCACCATGCTATCCATGCTCACATCACTTGTGAAATCATTATCGAACATAGAGTTCCCCTCGATAATTCCTTTAAACCCAACGATTAAAATACTCGCATATAATATAAGTAAAAGACATAGTTAAATAAAACAAGAGATTGATGAAAGAGGGTTCTCGATTTTAAGAACTAAGTCCGGAGAAAACTTTTTCACCAGTCTCGAAGAGTAATCGAACAAAAAGTAAGCAGAGGAAAGTAAAGAGCAAAAAATAATGAAAAAAATAAACTAAAATGGTGTCAAAGCAAGCATACGGTTTTTGGTCTCTAAACACACATATTTATAGGTCTTCTCTTCTGCTTTCGTTGGTCTTTAGGGTTTTGAGTTGACGGGAATTGAACGGGCCTTGAAATTGGGCTTACGGGACGAAACTGGCTTGGCCGCGAATCCATGGTCTCTATCTGCGGCGAAACGTGCCTTTGCCGTGGGTCGAAGCCTCCTGGCCACGGCAAACTGTGTCTTGGTCGCGGGTCGGGAGTTTCTGCCCGAGGTGAACTGGGACGTCTTGATCTTGATGTATCTTCTAATTGAATAGTTGGATCGTTCTAAAATCACTTGAAATGGAAAGGTAGCTGGTCCTTCTTGAATATCTCCAAAATTGGATTGGATTAGACCGTGAGAAGAGCGTCTTTGACAGTTGAACTTCTGACGGTTTGAGTCTGAGCCAAAAATCTGGTTTTTCTCCAATTTGCAATGTTGTTGCCTAAGTATCCTGAAACGAGTCTTGAAACTACAAATATGTGAAAACCGTAATAAAAACATGTAAAAGAGAATGAAACACTTATTATAGTGCTCTAAAATAGATACTAAAATTGGTAAAAATACGGTGTTATCAGCCGCCAACCAACCCCTTTACGATAGATGTGCTGAAGGAATTTCTCAATTATATGTAGCTTCGCGTATGATGAAAGAAAAAACAGATTATAATTTGGCAGAGGCATGCATGGATGCGATATCGCAGACTTTCAAAGATGTTCTGCCCAAGCCAAATAAAGCTCCAACATCATACTACGAGACGAAGAAGTTGACACGAGCGCTTGGGCTACCTGTATATAAGATTGATGCTTGCGAGGATAATTGCATGATGTTTTGGAAGGTGGAAGATCGAGAGTTGTTGCATTGTCAGTTTTGTGGTAAAGATAGATACCACACGAACCATGGAAAAGAAAAAAATTGACCTAAGCAAAGAATGTTTTATATGCCGATTACGAAGCAGATGAAGCGACTATACCAATTAGAGACGACTACATCTCATATGCGATGGCACGGTGAACATAAATCTTCTGAAAGAGAAATGCATCACCCGTCATATGGAGCCGCATGGAAGCATTTTAATGAGGTATATCCTAATTTTGCTGCTGAAATATATAAGATTGATACTTGTGAGGATAATTGCATGATGTTTTGGAAGGTGGAAGATCGAGAGTTGTTGCATTGTCGGTTTTGTGGTAAAGATCGATACCACACGAACCATGGAAAAGGGAAAAATTGACCTAAGCAAAGAATGTTTTATATGCCGATTACGAAGCAGATGAAGCGACTATACCAATTAGAGACGATTACATCTCATATGCGATGGCACGATGAACATAAATCTTCTGAAGGAGAAATGCATCACCCGTCATATGGAGCCGCATGTAAGCATTTTAATGAGGTATATCCTAATTTTGTTGCTGAAAGTCGCAATATTTATCTAGGCTTATCAACAGATGGATTTAATCTTGTTGGTATGAATGGAGAGGCGCACTGGGTTTGGCCAGTGATCGTAACCCCTTAAAATTTATCCCCGGCATGTGCATGAAAAGCGAATTTTTCTATCTGTCGGTACTAGTTCCCGGGCCAAAACAACCAAAGAAAAGTCTTGATATTTATCTTCAGCCGTTGATTGAAGAATTGCATAGCATGTTGAGTGACGGTGTGTAAGCGTATGATATATCGAGGAAAAAAAAATTCACAATGCGAGCTGCGTTGATGTGGACAATCAGTGACTTTCCAGCATATGGCATGTTGTCTGGTTGGATGACGCATGGCCGTTTAGCTTGTCCATATTTTCTAGATGAGACAAAATCGTTTTGGTTACCAAATGGAAGGAAACATAGTTGGTTTGATTGCCATAGAATATTTTTGCCTCAAGATCATCCTTGATACGTGCTCAAGTGTTGAAGAAGCTGGACTAAGGTCTCTCTCTTCTGTCAACGGGATAAGGTGGAGGTTGCTGGTGGGGCGATGAGAACCACAAGAGAGGCGACGGTCTCTTGATACTTCAAGGGGTTTCCCTAAGGATCGGACTCACTCACGATCTAAAGAGAGAAAACGTTTTTGTGAAGAACAAAAACTCGAAAATAACCAAGGGAAATTCTTATTGTCTGCGTGACTGAGAAGGACAAAGCCTTAGGGTTTTTAAAGAGAGCTCACGTCCCCAAAGAAAAAGAAATAAACCGAAACAAGACGGGTCCTTAACAATTTAGGCCCGTTTACAAAATAATTAAAAGACTAAGAGAAATAGAAGTGAGGCCTCGTGTAGCTGGTCTTCAAGGGCTTACAGAGAGTCATTAATTGGGCCAATAATATTGCAAGCCGTTTGGCCTCGGTAAAAACCCATCTTCGCAAAACCCAGTGGGATAAAAACGAAGGTTGGGAAAAGAGCACCAAACGACTTACAAACCCAACTAATGACCTTCCTTGGGCTAAGTCATCTCTGGTGAAGTGAAATCGACCATATATAAGTGGGCCACGAGCCTGGGCTTGATGAGTGGCCACTTAGTGTTATCGGCCAGCAAAGGATCCAGCCGATATGTCTTCAGTGTTTGGATGTTCTGGTCCGAATGGTAAGGATTCTTGGGCTGATCTTTAGTGTTCTGGAAACTAGACTCAAAGAGCTTCAAATCCATATGTGGATCGCCTTCTGGATCGTCCGGGATCATGAGTGGATCCTGCTTCAAAGAATCAGCCCAATAACTGCTCGCAAATGGGCTTAGCGGACTAGTGTCCGTCTTGAAGAAACCTTCTTGTCTGAGCTGGTCCATGAACATGTTGAACTTCTTTTCCATGTCCCTGCTCCTGGTTCTAGTCACTGGTCCACTTGGTACTAGTGGTGCTTGTATGACTTGGGTCGTTGACTCGATGTCCTCATCAATCCTTATAGGCGAAATGTTCAAGCATTTACACGGGGCAAAGCAATAACAGATGATCCTCCACCATGGTTGAATGGAGAGGAAATTGTTCGAGAAAGAATAAACAACATTGGGTTGTCCAGAACAGTCAATTGTGGAGGAAACGGACACGAGAAGTCGTTTCGAACTATATCTGGCTACGGAGATAATCATAATTGGGTGAAAAAGAGTATCTTATGGGAGTTACCGTACTGGGAAAACCTCATTCTTTGGCACAACTTTGACTTCATGCACATTGAAAAAAAATTCTTCGGCAATCTCATCAACGTTGAATGTTCCAGGAAAGACAAAAGATAACATTAAATCGAGGATGGATCTCCCAGCACTATGTAGAAGACGAGAGTTACATATTAACCAAGATGGAACAATGCATATGCCAATATTTAGGTTGTCGAACGAAGGAAAACGACAATTCCTGCTATGGATGACAAATGATATAAAATTCTCAGATGGATATGCGTCAAAGTTTAGTCGTTGTATATACGAAAACAATTTGAAGCTATCAGGGTTGAAACATCATGATTGTCACGTCATCATGCAACAACTTCTCCCATTTGCGTTTTCGGAACTCCTTCCAAGAAATGTACACACGGAAATTTCAGGTAGTTTATGGTTTATAATTTATTTTCATGATATTTATACTTTCATTGATAAATGATATGTGTTATTATATAGATGTGTATAGAAATTGCACTCTTCTTTCAAGATATCTTAGCGAAGACCTTACGAAACGAAGATGTTGCTTTTTTGAAAAAAAATGTCGCTTTGAAGCTTTGTAATTTGTAGAATATATTTCCTCCGGCGTTCTTTGATGTTATGGAACATCTCCATGTTCACTTGCCAAATGAAGCTTCATTAGGTGGTCATGTCCAATATAGGTGGATGTATCCGTTCGAGAGATTCATGTATCATATAAAGAAGAAGTTAAAAACAAGGCACGTTTTGCGTGTTCGATTGTTGGACAATGTTTGAATAATGAGATTTCAAATGCATCTGCTAATTATTTTGGACATCCAGAAGTTATAGATGAAGCTGTAGTTCCTGGAGATATTCGATTTACATATTTTTATCCAAATGTGCCGAGCTTGTTCTACCATGAAGGTCAAGTTAGTGGGAAACCCATTGATGGATAGTTCACAGATAATGACTACAATGTGTTCCAGACGTTTATGTTGCTTAATTGTGAAACATTTGTGACCTATGAAAGGTAATATTTTACATTTGTAGACAAACCTATTTGGATAAGTATGATGTCTCTTGTTTATAGTTATGTGCGTATTTAATTTCATAACTTACACATGATGTTTGAAGAATATATGACAAAGCGTACCCTGGAAATTACTAGTAATGCAATGCAATTAGCGAAAGACCAACACTTTGTCGAATGGTGTAAAGACTACGTTAGTTTACTGAATGCTCCCTCTAGAGAATCTCAACCACACTTCCATCCAAGGAAACTCAATGGCGCTTTATGGTAATAAGTTTGCAGTCATCTACAATACTTCTTCGTTCTGATAATTGTAGTCTTCTCTGGTTTTAATTTTTCTTATCTCAGGTTCGGTATAGACCTCTATGTCCACCAATTCATCAAAACAACTCTGCAGGCCTACTACATGGGACAATGGAGTAGCTGAAAATTTGTTCCTCAGGAGAGGAAAGACAAGTGGTGGCAGACTTTTGTGGTAAGAGTTTGTTTCTCTAAGTTAACTATTTTTTTTTTAACTCAACAGAATGACTGTTGTTTACTAAGTTACAAATACTAGTGTCTTTTTTTTTGTAGCAAAACTACTATTGGGAAGAGAGTTTAAAGATTTGGTCTACCACCACTAGAAAGTGCATACACAAACTACAATCTGTAAAAAAAAACAGCAAGAGGAAGAGGGAAAATAAGACACCTAAGTATATAAGCGATGTTGATTGGACCACTCTGCTAGAGTAGTGGGCAACTGAACCAGCAGTTAAGAGGAGCAAGTATGCTGTTAAATCCCGCACATCTAACCCTATTGGCAAAGAGATGCATAAGTATTGTGCAGGTATGAACCATTTTGAAAAGATTGATTATGATATGGTAATGGTTTTACTTGTTTTTCTATTTTAGTTTTTAATTTGTCATATTTGTAGTTATCTTCTTTTTTTCTTTTTATTTTTGAAGATGATTGAGTCTGGTTTTGATGAACCACCACCTTACACAGAGCTTGTGCGAAGGACACACACGCACAAAGATGGAACTTTCATCGACGTTTGAGCTCAGACCATTGTACTTGAAGTAGAGGAAGTCGTTGCATAGATGACAGCTGATGATGGATATCCTAATGCCCCATATGCTGCTAATTCTCGCATTCTGCTCAACCAAAAATATCTCAAGGTACTCTAAAAAAATTCACTCATTCAGTTCATTCTTACTGTCATGAAAAGAAAAAAGTTGGAAAATAAACAAATCCTAAGAGCTCCATGTTTGGTTGTAGAAATCTATGATTAATGGAAGGAAATGCTTATGTGTTTTTACTGATGATGAAACTTGAATGAGAAATTCATGTCATTCACGATTATCTTCCAATTCATTGAGAATATTTTCACCAATTTGGAATATTTCTTTGACTGTTGTGACATTTTTAAGGGATGATGTGTCAAGGAAGGGTACAACCAATTCACTAAGTCTTGTTTGATTATGTTGTTGATGATTAGGGGATACTATATTGACAACACAGATTTTCATATTATTGCTAGACTAAGAAATTTTTTTTTGTTTGTTTTTAAATGATTGTTGAAACTCATTTGGTATTTTTTTTCACAGCGCGGTCAGACTAGTAGAGGGTGTATTTATGGAATTGGCAGTGTTTAATACCAGGATATATATCACTCCATCTGAGTCAGTCCATGCTTCTCTTAAACGCAACCTCGACACAGACATACATATCTCTGGTTTGGAGTCTCATTATGAAGCTGTCAACAATAATGTTGAAGAGCTCAAGACTGACATGACAACACTCAAAGGAGACATGGTGGAGTTGAAGAATGAGTTTAGGGCAGAGATGGTTGCACAACGAACAGCGCTAAATGCGATCCTACAAAATCTCGGGATTAATTCCAGTACTCTCAAGCCTTCGGTTCCTGCTGCCACGACCACTAACCCGACTACTACAGTGCCGGCTACTGTTCCTACTCCCCCCTATGAGCCAAACACAACAATCTAACTTTGATAAGTGGTGTGCTAGTATTTTTGGAGATTAAAATTTGCATCTTTTGTAAGAATTTTTAGATTTTATTAGTCTTTTGGTAATGTATCATTAGATATTTTGTAAAACTGTTGGTAATGTATGATAATGGATTTTGGAATTTCAAAACTATTAAAAAATAAAATGAATTTTAAATTTAATAATATAATAATAGAAAATATTTTTTTTAGTGTGAGATTTGATGTTGTGGTTAGGGATGAAAAAAAAAGTAGAACAATATAACACCAAATTTGGGGTTATTTTGACATAAAATTTGGTGTTATGGTTGGAGATGCCCTAAAATTCGAAAACTCATTTTCAACAAGACTAACTAGATCCAAGAAATGGCCAAGGAATCGCCATAAATGGAGCATTCACACCTCGGAGAATATTGGCCAAGGAGTTGCTTTTATTCTAATTTGCGATTTTATTAACAAGAGCCTTGTTTCCTCTTGTTGTCTTTTCCCATTTCTTTATGAGCCAAACAGCTGTTTCCATGTTTATTAGATTTAGGGCCGTTTGTGGTCAAGCTTAGGGTGTTTCTTTGGGCTTGACAAATATGTTAGATGAATAGCAAAATAACAGAATAATAGAATCAAGTTTCCGTATATGAATTATAAGACACTGAAAAACTAGTTTTAGATTTATCACATTTTGTTTTTCTATTTATATTTTTAACACTTTAGTAACGAAATCACTTTTCAAAAACGTGAAAACATATAAAAATTAAAAAATATTATTAATAAATATTATTTGATATATCTGGAAGGCTAAAAATATTATTTGATATTATTTGATATATCTGGAAGGCTAAAAATTAAAAAATATTATTAATAAATATTATTCGATAGAGATCTTCAAAAAGTCTTTAAGATTGCAGAAATTGAGGCAGCGATATGGGAATATGTTGTTGGCACAAATGAGTGAACAAACCATGGTATCCCATAGATGTGCTCCTCCACCGGTTCTTTCGGTTTTGAGGGGATCTGATGTTATGTTGATGGCTCATGGAAGGAGACATACACTTTTTTTGGACTAGGATGTCACTGTTTTCAATCAGGCATCGAAGGATCTATTTTGGGCGCAAGGAATCTACGAAGAAGTATCTCTCATCTACATGCGGAATTAGAAGCTCTCATATGGGCCATGCATTGCATGATCGCAATCTAAAAGACGGTGATAACATTCGCTACATAATGTCCCGAGTAGGTGAAGATGGTGTCTACACCGGAGGAGTGGCCTGCTTTTGCATTACACTTACAGGAATTCATGAAGAGTAAGGACGCATTTACTTCTTTCTCTATCTCATACATCTCCCGCGCAAGCAACACAAAGACGGACAAACTAGCACGGAGTGCTCGAATCTACTTGCATGAAATTGTTTATGTAAAGTCGGTACCCCTGGTTTGAATTTCCGAACCGTTCTAGGTATTAATTAGGCCATCGACAAAAAACAAATATTAATGGTAAGAAACATCGGAATCACGTTTTCAAAACATGAACAAGTAGTATACCATTCATCATCTTTGTATTATTTGGACTTGAATGATATGTAGCTTTTCACGTTTTGAAAACGTGATTACGCTGAATACATATCATTCACAATATTAAGCACGAAATGATAAAAAGTAAAAATTAACAAACTATTTTTCCATTCATCCCGCACGTTTTAAACTTTATAACTAGTTATACAAAACTTTATTCATCTAATAAATATTAGTTTTTGGCGTTTTAAGTTTATTCAGTTTTAAGTGTTCTCTTCCTATTTATTATGCTATTTTGTTTGTAATCTATTATGCTATTCAGCTGACATACCAGTCAAGCCCAAATTCACGTTTTTGCATCTTAATTCACAAGTATTATTTTAAACATTTTAAGTATCTATTCTCTTTGAAGTCTTGGCTGCAAATGGTTGCACTTTTAGAGGAAAAAAAATCAGAGGAAAAATAGATTCCTCTCAAGTTTTACCATTTAGGTTGAAAATGAAAAATAAATTTTCCAAATCATTCCACGGTAGTTAGATGAACAAAGAAGAGAAATATAAGCTGCAACTGGTTGTCTTCCAAAGTAACAAGATAAATAAAAATTAGTGGAAAAAATATAGAAGAATACTTTTCAACTTGTTACTCTCCTTATTAGTGGAGGAAAGTTTTCCTTATATTTCTCTTCTTTGTTCATCTAATTAACGTGGAATGAGTTGAAAATTTTATTTTCTATTTTCAACCTAAATGGTAAAACTTGAGAGGAATCTATTTTTCCTCTGATTGTTTTTCTCTAAAAGTGCAACCAGTTGCAGGCATAAGAAAACTTTCATCCACTAACAAAGAGAGTAACAAGTCGAAAAGTATTATTCTATGGTTGCAACTGGTTGTCTTCCAAAGTAACAAGATGAATAAAAATTAGTAGAAAAAATATAGAAGAATA
>PKML01059338.1:0-17380 GCA_002933935.1 Eutrema yunnanense | reverse complement strand
ACGACCGATTTACGACGATTCTATTAGTTGTAAAATGGCAGTTTTCTTGTAGTGAACGGTGGGGGATAAAACACACAAAATTTTACCATGCGCAAGTAATGCAAAGGAGGGCGAGGAACCAGATTGTTGGGTTGCATAATGCATCAGGAGTGTGGGTCTCATCAGAAAAAGAGGTGGAACAAGTGGCGGTAAATTATTTTGATGATTTCTTTACCCCTACCACTCCGACGGATTTTGAGGAAGATATGGGCGAAATTCAGTCTATAGTTTCATAGCAGAAAAATGCGGTCCTTATGGCAAGGGCTACCGAAGAGAAAGTACGTTCGGCACTTTTCATGATGCACCCAAAAAAAGCTCTGGCCCCTGACGGAATGACATCATTATTTTTCCAACGATCTTGGCAGATAGTGAAGGCATATATAGTAAGACTGGTAAATGGTTTCCTCGAGACTGGTTTCTTTGACCAACAGTTGAATATGAACAATATTTTTCTAATCCCGAAGAGGGAGAGACCAAGCCGAATGACAGACTTAAGGCCCATAAGCCTCTGTAATGTGGGATATAAAATCATTTCAAATGTTTTATGTCAAAGGTTAAAGAGATTGCTGTCGAACCTTATTTCGGAGACTCAATCAACCTTTGTGGCAGGTAGATTAATTTCGGATACTATTCTGATTGCTCAAGAATTGTTTCATGGTCTAAGAATTAATAAGTCATGTAAAGGTATATTTAAGGCGATAAAAAACATATATGAGGAAAGCATATGATCGGGTCGAATGGTCATTTATTGAACATCTTTTGAGAAAGTTCAGTTTTTCGGAGAAATGGATTACATGGATGATGTGTTGTATTACATCAGTAGAGTACAAAGTTCTTATCAATGGTCAACCCAATGGACATATAATTCCAAAGAGAGGGCTTCGTCAAGGGGACCCTTTGTCACGGGGTTAAAGGTTGCTAGAGCAAGCCCATTAGTCTCACATTTACTCTTTGCTGATGACAGTCTATTCTTCTGCAAGGCTACCAAACAGGAATGTGAAACTATTTTACACATACTTCAATAGTACGGGTCAGTGTCCGGGCAGCAAATCAATTTTAATAAATCTTCTTTGCAATTCGGTCACACGGTAAATGATACGGTCCAAAATGAGGTAAAACACATACTAGGAATTTCTAGTATCGGAGGCATGGGATCATATCTAGGCCTCCCAGAAAGTCTCGGAGGAGCCAAAAGTAAGATCTTTAATTTTGTCGCAGAGAAACAACATAATCGAATTAATGGATGGACATCAAGGTTTTTATCCAAAGGGGGTAAGGATGTTCTAATTAAATTGGTGGTATCAGCAATGCCAACATTCGTTATGTCGTGTTTTCGATTACCTAAATCCATAATCGCAAAGCTAACAAGCGCGGCGGCAAGGTTCTGGTGGAGTTCAAACGGAGAACAAAAAGGAATGCATTCACTACAAGAAATCGGGGTATTCATAGCACCCAAAAAATGCTATTTATCGTTTTCGTAGCGTTTTAGAAAACGCTCTATCTACCCCCGTCATAGTAGATCAGACACTTTACATAACGGTTTTTCGTGTGCTACAATAGAGTTATTTACAATAGCGTTCATTTCAGTGCAATTATACTGTATATAATAGCATTATTTTTTTGTTATTATTTATTTTATACACATCAGTTTTTACTATAGCATTCGCATTTTGTATTGTTGTTATTTATGTTGTTCGTTTTGTTCTAATTGCTAAATATGGAAACCTGCTTGAAATGAATATATATATATATAAAACAAACATATCATGATAATAGGTCCTCCACTTTCGAGCGGTTGTTGATATTGCTATCGTGTCTTCATAACATTTTTGTAAATTTACTATAGCATTCGAAATATTTAATTGATTCATGTAATTATTTTAATAAATTGTATTTAAATTACAATTTATTGTATTTTTTTTTTTGTGAATAATTTGGCATATTAAAAAGAAAAATAACATATTTTATTATATTAATATAAAACCATGTTACAAAATGCCTATATTACAAAGTAAATATACATAATTAAAAGATAAGTTCATACAACTTTTGTATTAAACTTTCTTCACACTCTTGGACCTCCAAGAGACGAATTTGCTGATTTGTTCTGGTAGTAACCGTTGCCCTCGTTTAGATTATGTTGATTCCAGGTTACTGTTTTACTTTAGTGAACTCTTCAACCTTTTTGTGAGGTAATTGCCATTAATCCTTTCATGATCCCCATGTCCTTCCCCGTGTAATGACTTGCGCCAACTATCTTAAGCTCCCTCCTTATTCTACAATCAGTGAGTAACAACAGATTAGGGAACTAAAACACGAACTTGAAACCTCACTTCACAAAATTTTCTACCGTCACGAGATTTCTCTTAAACAATAGAATTCATTTCAATCAAAGGCTCAACATGTAGGTTTTACAAGAGCCTGAAAAGAAAATTGTTACTTCGAATACTAATTATAAAATTGAGATACAAGATGTCTAAACTCGTACCCGATTCATATTAAAAAGGGCATCCACCATGTCAACAGACCTGCTATTCCGAATTGCAGCAGCCACCTGGACAAAAGTAGTCTTAAGAACTCTGATGCCATTGAAACACTAAGCATATAAACAACTATTGATGAAACTCGTTTTCAAGAGAAATATGAAACAACAGCTAAATCGAACAAAAACAAAGCCTAACAAAGGATTTCGGTTAAACATATGTACCTTCCGAATAAACACTCATTTCACCTTCGCATAACAAGGATTTCGGTTAAGAATAAGAAATCGAGAGAGAGAGAGAGAGAGAGCTTCGCGGCGCCAGTAGAGATCGGGAGATAGAAGGAGAGAAAGCTTGCCCGAGAGTAACCGCAAGAAAGAAGGAGAGGAAGGAGATGAAGAGGAGAAGATTTATGGCCGTTGGATTTAGCTTCTTTAATTGAGTGACTCATAGGAAGGAAGGACTGAGATTATGCCATGTCATCGATCTGAGTGATATCTTCCTATTGGCTCCCATCTATTAAAGATTTATTTGTTTTCCAAGCCATTATTAAAAACTTGGGCAAATTGCTGTTTTTACTCCAAAATTTCATTTTTATCCCTATACCTCAATAAATATCAGACTTCTCGAAGAAGTCTGATACATATTTAATTAGTAAAATTAAATTTAAAAATTGTAAAAAATTATTTTGTTAAAAATTTCTTATACATAAATTAATTATAGACGATTTCGAAGTATTAATATTAAATTTCGTAAAATTGAATCAAATTAAAAACATGTAAGGCAAAGTAGGTTGTAAACCTCAAAACATGCTTTGTAATGGAAACATTTACATATAACTTTAGGGTTAGATTCATGGTTTACCAAATTTACATTTGAAATTTTAAATTTGCACATATTTGTTGTAATGTGCATATATTTCATGAATTTGATGCTTCCTAGAAGTTATGTTTTAATATTATCACTCATAAGTGCTAAATATTAGATTTAGGGTTACTCGGACTTATCGGAGAAGTCTGAGAGAATCGGGATTTCTCAGACTTCTCATAGATTACAAGACTTCAATTTTAATCTGATTTTTTAAAAGTCAATTGCAAAATTGATATGCTCAAATTAATACACTAAAAGTACTAAAGCAGTAGCTGCAATATATCAGGGGTCGAACACAAGAACTCAGAGAAATCACACAATATATTGTATAGTATCGAATCAAGCTAAGCAAATAAGATGAAACAAAAGCAATAAACAGTAAAAGAGTTGTAAATTCGATGGAGAGAATATAGGCCTTGGGTATGTCTCAGGAAATCAATAAATACAGATAAACTAAATAATCAGGGTTCAGGTTATGCACGGTTCTTGAACTCAAATCACTAAAGTATAATTGACCAACTGTCGTTGCGAGAATTATCTAAATCTAAACTTCAGAATCCCAAATCTCTTTGCAAGTTCCTAAGAATAAATCAGCTTTAAAGTTCAGGTTTGATATGTTCACAAATCAATTAAACCAAATCTCTTTGCGAATAATCAATTTGCTCACCTTAAGTTCTATCAGATTACTCAATTGCACTGTCGTGCCTAATCGATTAATCTAAGATCTAAGTTCTAGGTGATCAATCTAGAATTAGCTTTGAGAACAACCTAAGGCGAAGAACTACTTCAGATTATGAACCCTAACAATAAATCAACCTAGCATTCAAAGAAATCCCTATGAAAAAACCCTAAACCTAACAAAAGACCTACTCAGACATGAAAATTGAATAAATAAACATGTTTGAATAAATCACTGAATAAATAATAAGAAAGAGTAAACAGGGGTTCAAAATCTTCTCTCGGACAAACAGAGTTTCAGACTTGTCTCCCTCAGAAAGCTCTCTCACAAAAACCAACGTAGAATAAAGCGTAGCCATCAAAGTGGCTGTAAAATCCTAATAAATAACTTAAGTCACGTTTTGGGGTTTCTTGTAAATAATAAAGTCTTCTGGGCAATTTTGCAATTCTTTAACTCTTGGAAAAGTCGCGACTCGTGTCTGCTGCAGTGAGTATCGACCGATGTTAGCCAGTATCGATCGATACCAAGGCTTCAAATCGGATACTCAGCTACACGAACTTCTGCTTTGCTCCAAAATGCTCCAGAAAGCTCTAATATCTCCAATTATGCTCCAAACGTGCTAAAACCTGTAAAAGACTCTAAAACACTACGAAATAGTAGAAAGACTCTATAAAAATGACTTATATCATGGCTTAAAAGGGGTAAAAACCATGATATATCAAAAACTACCCTCTCGTTGACCATATGAGTTTCATCAGACTTCTAAAGCAATCTGAGTATACAACTCAGATCTGAAAATCGACGATATGCAAAAATTTGTACCTATATCCGTTTAGAGTTTCTTTTCACCCTCGTCGAGCGCCTAGAACGTCTAATATCACCGAAATCCCGCAGGCCCAGTCGTGTTTTGCCGTTTTATGCCATAATTTCCGATTTGGGACGTTTGAATCGGAAAATCAGTGGGAAAATGAGAAAAATCGGAGAGAGAAGTCGCGAAAAGTTTTTACGAGCTCTATTCTTGAGCTTTAATGGCGGAAACACGGGTTAGTTACTGCATTAACTCGTCGACGATGGTGGTTGTCGTGGTTTCTCAGACTTCTCAGAGAATCGGGGTTTCTCAGACTTTTCAGAGAAATCTGAAACATATTTAATTTGAAAATTTAAATTTAAAAAATATTAAAAATTTAGTTTTTAGAAATTTTTACTACATAAGTTACACATACTCATTGTTGATGTATATAAATTAAAAGTACATAAAATTTAATCAAATTGAATCATTGGAGATGAATTTGGATCTAAACACAAGTTTGCGGTTTCTCAGACTTCTCCGAGAAGTCTGAATTGTATTTAATATGAAAATTTAAATTAAAAAAATAATTAAAAAAAATTTCATACAAATTTTTGATACATAAATTAAACATAATCATTGTAGATGTATATAAATTTAAATTACATAAAAGTTAGTCAAAATGAGTGAGTATGAGATAAATTTGGATCTAAACACCATGTAGGTAAGAGTTTATGGTTTACGGGCTCAATATTTGTTGGATTAGGGTTCAAAATTTGCCCTTGGAGTGTAATTAACTATAAAAGAGTGTGAATATCGAGTTATATATTGCATTGTGCAAATAACAAAGAAAAGAAGAGTTTTGTCTATGTTCGACATATGAAGTTGGATATCTTGTTCTTATCTGTAGGGTTAGATTGAGAGTTTCTAAATTTTTAATTCATAATATTTTTTTTACATATACTGGTTAGTTTGTGACTAAGTTAAACGAGTTTGATGTTTGTTATAAGTTTTCTATATAATATGATGGTATTTAAGTAGTAATTATCAAGTTTAGGGTTTATCAGACTGCCATTTCAGTCTGATCATGTCTGATCATGTCCATGGTTTATCAGACTTCTTGATGGAAACCTGTGAATTAACTTGAAATAAGTTACCCTACTTGTGATTTTACCCCATATATAAACTAAAGTTATCAACCCTAATATGTAAAAGTTATTATCGACTCTGTCTCTCTAAAACATGAAGAATCTCTCTCTCTCTTAACTCTCTCAAACATCTCTCCGGAAACCCTCGTCGCCACCGCCACCGCCGTCGTCAGCTTCTTCAGTCTGGTAATTACCTCTCCTTTTTCATGTCACCTTACCAGTCCCTCCATCTATCTCTTTTCATCATTTCATCACAACTCCATTTTCTTGTAGGTCGAATTGCCACCGCCGCCGCCACCGCCCTCGCCGTCGTCAACTTCGTCTTTGCAACTGAGTTAAGCTTCCTAGAAACAAGCTTTTCGCCTTCTACTCTACGTTTTTTTGCAAAATTTTTAGATCTATACGAAATAAGACCATTTTTCAATGTTCTTTGCCTAGATCTAAACAAACAGATGGGTTTTTAATTAATTCCGTTTTAGATCTACAAGATAGATCTCCTAAATCTGAACTCTTGTCTTTTTTGATTTCTAGATCTGGTTTCTCTCTCCTCGCCGTTGTCACCGCTCCTTCAAGTCTTCCATAGAGGGTAAAAGATTCAAATTGAGCAATAATGTTTAGATCTTTGGGTTTGAGTTGTATTGTGTTCTGTGGATTTTTGGGATTCGTCCGATTACTTCATGAATAGCCTTCGTAGTTAACTCTGACTATATTTTGTTAGACTGCAAATAGAGTCTGAATTTGAGTAGTCATACTGCATATGACGTCTGACTTTAAGTTTTCAGACTGCTAATGGAGTGTGGTTGTGGTTGATGCAGGTTTTACACATAATGACAGAACGTGAATTCCCTCCAAGGATGTTCACAACCGGGTATGAGTCTCAACCAGACAAAAGCATACACTACTTCAGTCTGGTGTCAGACTTCTATTTCTATCTTTTGTAATGAATTTTTGTTATTAGACTTGCTCTGGCCCATCACCACCACCACAAATAGAATCATCTGATACTGAGCCCACATCTTCGTCTTCCCAGTCTTTGTATTCGTCATCTTCATCTTCATCTTTTACATCGTGATTCCCCGCATCTTGATATGCCAAACCGGATCTGCTCGAGACATAAAGACGGATTAAATGCGCACTAGCTAACTCGACCATGCTCCTTACTTGCCTATCATTTGTGACATAAATAGGAGGGCTATCCGGACCGATCTGTTGCAAGAGTGGTTCCGGTAACGAATATGATAACTCCACCAACTCGGTTTTCTTGTCCAGCATATAATCATCTTGTACCATCTCAACAAGTTCACAATATGTAGAACGATCGCCCAAAGTGATAAACCGCCCTCCTTTGAGAGTATCCACCACAAAATGCAAAATCTAATCTCTCACAACCCATTCACCAAAATTAACAGGTAGATGCATCATTATCTGTAAAATCAATCATGAAAAAACAACATTAGCGATCTTAATGGAAATATGAGACTTCTTCGCGAAGTCTGCTTTTATTAGCTACATTGCCAGAATTATTAAAAAAAAATATTTAAAAATAATTACCAAACATAAGCATGTAAAACTAACGCAGGAGGAACATATACAACTAACACACATATAAAAAAATTAAAATAAACGAAATTCATCACAAATATACAAAAACAATGGTTTAAAAAAATTTGTCAATCCAGACTGCCACAGAAGTCTGACAAACAGTACGTCAGACCTCTATGGCAGTCTGAAAAAGAGGGTATTTTTGCAATTAGAATGTTACAAAGCAGACTGCGGATGCCGTCTGACGAAAAGTTATCATAGCAGACTTCTATCGCAGTCTGACAAAAAGGGTATTTTTGCAATTGACCCAAACTTTGACTTTTTTGTCAGACTGCATTAGATTTCTGAGAAAAAGAAAAAGGTATTTCTGAAATTGACCAAAATTTTGACTTTTTGTCAGACTTCACGGAGAAGTCTGACAAACGTCAGACTTCTCCTGCAGTCTGAAAAAATTATGGGGTAGTTTTGCAATTGACCGAAGTTTGACTTTCGTTCCCAGACTTCCAGGGCAGTCTGAAGAAATCCTTCAGACTGCGATAGAAGTCTGATAGAAATTGGTGTATTTTTTGCATTGACCAAAATCTTCGATATCAGACTTCTTTAGCAGTCTCAAATATTTCATCATTTTCAGACTGCAATAGAAGTCTAAAAATTTTTCCCTCCTATTCATACTGCCAAAGAAATCTGATACTTTTTCCCCCATTTGGTCAACTTTTGAAAAATTTTGGTCAATTACTACCAGTACCCAGTTTTTTTTTCAGACTTCTGATTCCGTCTGAAAAAACAGTCAACTTCTGGTCAAAGTCGCTCATTTTTATTTCATACTGGATATGAAGTCTGAATAAAAAGTCAAGTTTTCGGTCAATTGCAAAACTACCCTAATCGAGGATTTTCTTGATTTTTTTGTTTTCAAAAGAAATTACCAGACTTCAATATGAGTATTTAAAAGTCAATTGCAAAACTACCCTCTCATTGACCATGTGGGTTTCATCAGACTTCTAAAGCAGTCTGAGTATACAACTCAGATCTGAAAATCGGCGATATGCAAAAATTCGTACATATATCTGTTTAGAGTTTGTTTTCACCCTCGTCGAGCGCCCATAACGTCTAATATCACCGAAATCCTGCAAGCCCAATCGTGTTTTGCCGTTTTTATGCCATAAAAAATGATTTCGGTAAGTTTGAATCGGAAAATCGAGGGGAAATCGGAGAGGAGAACTCGCGAAAAGGAAGTCCGAGCTCTATTCTTGGGCTTTAATGGCAAAAAAATGGGTTAGTTACTGCATTAACTCGTCGACGATGGTGGTTGTCGTGGAGGTTGAGAATTGATGGCAATGGCATTTCCGTAATTAAGTTAGATCTGAAATTTTTTTTTGTCTTTTGAAAAAAACGTTAGACTATAACAGCAGTCTGAGGAATGGCATTTGCGTGAATACCCAGATTCTTAAAGCATAATTCGTGGGATTCTGAAAAAGAGGAGAGGAAGGAGGCATTTTTAGCTTTGACTTCAAATTGTAGGGTATTTTTGCAAAAATGCCTAAAAACTTTGTATATCTTTTTTGGAATTGAAATTTTTTTATTACATTATTAATTTGGAAAAAAAATTATATCAATGAGGTTCTGTTAAGTTAATTATCTTGTTAATAATATATAATTTTGTAGTTTAGAAAAAAAAATAAAAACAAAAACTATATAAGAAATGTTGTATGATACTAAACTATAGATAAAATGGTTAGAAACTTATCACGAATTTGTAGGGTTTGTAAGTTTCTAATCAGTTTGCTATAATTTGCAATCATTTGACTTTCTTTTCTAATCATTTTCATTTGTTAATTGGAAACATAACTTAAACTCTAAACCAACATAACCAGAACTATACAATGCCCTAAACCCTAAATCAAGACTTAACTCTAATTTTAATAATTTCTGTAAAACATTATATATTTTAATTATTTCTATAAATCATTATATATTAACATTATATACAAAGAAATTATATCATANTTTTATATTTATTTATTTTGTATAGCAATGACTTATAGAATTAAAACCATGAATTAAAATCATGAAAACAAAATACGTTTTTACAAAGATTCAAGTGATACAAAAAAAAACAAAGATTCAAGTGCTTAGAACTTAGAAGCTTAAGCCATGATAACAGACCGAAGCCGAAGCTCATCCTTCGAAAAAACAGAATAAAAACAGAATAAGAACATTTGCATATTAAGACAAACATAATAAGAACATTTGCACCAAATAGGGTTAGGTATCAAGGCTGTTGACAAAAAAAAAAGACAAACACATCGAGTGACAAAACACATTGCAGGTGATCGATGGTCTTTTCTAGCAAATATTTCAAACTATGCATTTTGTTTCTAACATCTGATTCTTTTGTTGTTTCTCTTACGTCGTGGATGATGTTCTTCATCCTCATGTGGCTTTGTATCCTTGTCTGTCACATAAGATAGATTCTTCTCAAGGATCTGGCAAACGCAAGACAGAAATCTTAGAGGAAAACTAAAATCAGAAAAGAGTTACCGACATTCTCTGCAAGTTTCTCCACAAGCACTAGCATGTAGCTTCTGAATTTGGCTCTTAACAGTACAGTCACTTCGCTCAGTGCTCTCCCAAAACTCTGTTTTATTGAATTATCAATACAAAATCTGCCTCTATGGTTCCACTTCCTCTTCGTCCTTTCACTTCTTTCATAACACAATACTTAACCTTACACAACCAACAATACTTAGCTTTCTCAAGCAGACAACAATACCTTCGTCGAAGATCCTGTAGCCAAAAGTTAAGAAATTATCAGCTTTCTCAAACAGACCACAATTTGGTATATTGGTTTCACATTAAAATATTAAAGATCTACTGGTTGATGGCACACATTGCAGCAATCAATACATGGACAAAACATGTTGGGAGGATTACCCAGCTTCCTTGCTGATGCATTCACAAAATCAGTTGCTCCTTGCTCATACTCAAGGCTATTTCTGTAGGTTAATAAACATTTCAAAGTTCAATCAAAAGTCAGAAACCCATATCCTATCAAAGAAAAATAACTAAAATACATATGCAAGTCCATACCTTGGAAGCCAAACCCAAGACTTGTCCATGTTACTGTGAGAGCATAATCTCACAACCTCAATCCTTGGCTTGATTTAGGTTGAATACGTTTAGAAAGACTTAGAATTTCTTAGAGAAAAATGAGATAAAATGTATATATTATTGCCAAGAATTCTATTATATTTACAATGAGGTTCACCTTCGAACTTATACATGTTCAAACCAGCACGTTTTAACTTGCTGCTTTCAGCATGCTCGCTACTCCCAGCACGTTTTAACTTGTGCTTTTCTTACTTCAGCTTGTAAACAGTCTCATGAGACCTCGTCGTGAGCCGAGCCTTCATTGTTGAGCATGCTTATTCGGGCTGGATTTAGGGTGCTAAATTCGGGCCCAACACTAGCCCCCCAGCATCCTTAGTGATGTGTCACTGAGGATGCGGTCTTGCAACCTCGAGATCCAATTGATCTTTAAATCCTGTTTGAATTTGAACTTGTTATGCCCTAGTGGGCCTTTTGGTTGAACTTATGCTCCTGCGAGGAGGCTCATTTTTATTTACTTTGATCTTTAAAAATCTTTCGTTTTTCCTTAGAATCAATTTCGCCATTTAGAGGCTGACACTTTTCAATGGATCAAAGACAGTCTTTCAGCCAAAGATTCGGGCCGTTTAGAGACCTTGCTCCCAGGTCATTTAGAGACCTCGGGAGCTGACCATGCAATTTTAAGACGCAAGGTCGAAGCCGTTTAGAGGCGGGCATGCAACCTAAACAATTTAGACGTAGAGGTTGTTATCATTTAGAGACTAAAAAGGTTGTGACCTTGCAATTTAGACGCAAAGTCGAGTCATGCTAGCTGGTAGCATGCTCTAGCTCGTGAGACTGTTCATTTAAGTAATTAAGCTTTTAGCTTGGAGATGGAAGTTTGAAGAACTTCATGCTACTTTTAGCAGGCCCAATTTCTGCTCCCAGGTCGTTTAGAGACCCTGCTCCGAGGTCGTTTAGAGACCCTGCTCCGAGGTCGTTTAGAGACCTAGGGAGCTGACCATGCGATTTTAAGACGCAAGGTCGAAGCCGTTTCAGAAACCTCGCTCCCAGGTCGTTTAGAGACCTCGGGAGCTGACCAGGCGATTTTAAGACGCAAGGTCGAAGGCAAACCAAGCTATGCGATTTGCCTTAAGAAGTATTATGCGATTTTAAGACGCAAGATCAAGCCTTTCGCCATTTAGAGGCTGACACTTTTCAATGGGCCAAAGGCATTTTTTTTAGCAAGGAACCCATGCCGTTTAGAGACCCTGCTCCCAGGTCGTTTAGAGACCTAGGGAACTGACCAGGCGATTTTAAGACGCAAGGTCGAAGCCGTTTAGAAGCAGGCATGCAACCTAAACAGTTTAGACGTAAAGGTTGTTGTCGTTTAGAGACTAAAAATGTTGTGACCTTGCAATTTAGACGCAAAGTCGAGTCATGCTAGCTGGTAGCATGCTCTAGCTCGTAAGGCTGTTCATTTATGGAGTAAGCTTTTAGCTTGTAAATAGAAGCTGAAAAGATCTCAGGCTGCGTTTAACAGGCTTAATAGAAGAAGATTTTTTTTATTTTAATAGCTGCACCCTTATGAGATTGCCTACGTACTAATATGATTCTAGATGACACTAAGGAAGATCAAGAAGAATCTATGTGTACCCGTTGGACTAGTCACGAGAAAAAAGACTAAAAGGATCAAGGACGCACTTTACGGGCTGATTTATGAAGTTTTGTACGAGAAGAGCATTCAAAAATCCATCCAAGATGTTATCTATCAAGTCCATCCCATTTTGAGCATGTTGCAAGTCCAAGAAAAACCCAAAATCATCACCTCATTTCCTTGCCAATTAAAGTGACGAAAATGAAGATCAAAAGTTCTTTCATCTACCTCTACATGCATGTGTTGCATTAATTTCACATTTCCCTAGGCTATGTGCATGTAGAGTAGGTTTTATTAATTATTTAGCTTTCTTTGCAAGTTTTTAGTTTCTATTTAAACTCATGTAATCTCATTTGTGAAACTCATATTTTAATCATGATTTTTGGAAAAACCTTTAAGAGTGGATTCTCTTTATTTTAGTTTCGAATTACTTGGTGGATTCTAAGTATTTCGGAATTGGTCTTATCAAAGGAATATCCATCTTCCTTTGTGGATACCATTCTACCGATCGTCGTGTCGTGAGCGTCAATAGCGAGCTGAGTGTTGGAAGGATTTTCGGGTGGATTCCCACGCCTTCGAGCCTGCTCCACGTTCCGGGGTTACGATTCCACCGCCTTGAACCTCCGTTCAAGGATTATCCATTCATTACCGCTCCTTTGAGAGATCCTGTGGATAAGGGCGTATTATGTGGTATCAGAGCAACTCAAGGACTCGGTAAATTCATTCCATCATCTTCGATCATCACTCCATCTTTTCATCTTCTAATCTCTTCATCTTCTTACAAAAAAAAAAAAAAAAAAGAAACGAATTCTTTTTTATGTACGTAGTCCAGATTTGAGGACAAATCTTTTTTTAAGAGGAGGGGCATGATATGATTCTAGATGACACTAAGGAAGATCAAGAAGAATCTATGTGTACCCGTTGGACTAGTCACGAGAAAAAAGACTAAAAGGATCAAGGACGCACTTTACGGGCTGATTTATGAAGTTTTGTACGAGAAGAGCATTCAAAAATCCATCCAAGATGTTATCTATCAAGTCCAGCCCATTTTGAGCATGTTGCAAGTCCAAGAAAAGCCCAAAATCATCACCTCATTTCCTTGCCAATTAAAGTGACGAAAATGAAGATCAAAAGTCCCTTCATCTACCTCTACATGCATGTGTTGCATTAATTTCACATTTCCCTAGGCTATGTGCATGTAGTCTCCATCTTCCTTTGTGGATACCATTCTACCGATCGTCGTATCGTGAGCGTCAATAGCGAGCTGAGTGTTGGAAGGATTTTCGGGTGGATTCCCACGCCTTCGAGCCTGCTCCACGTTCCGAAGGCGGTAGAAGGGATAGACTTGTCTCAAAGAATCCGTGAAGTCGCAATGAACAAGGATGTGGAACGAATAGTCGCACAGGAGATGCGGAAGGCTCCTGATATACCGGTGATCCCTTGGATATGACGCATCAAGACGGATCGGTGGAACGAATGGTCACACAGAAGTTGCGGAAGACTTCTGATTTACCGGTTGATCCCTTGGATATGATGCACCAAGACGGATCGATTGTGATCAACGGATATTACACACCATGATCGAAATGAGAATCACTCTCAAAGGTTTTTCCAAAAATATTGATTAAAAATTTAGCTTTCTTTGCAAGTTTTTAGTTTCTATTTTAATCCGAGGAATATCGTTTCATCCATCATCTTCTCATTTCGTTTGATTTTGTTTTGTTTCATTGCATAATTTCAATTTTGACCGTTCATCTTCATTTGTGTTCATCAAATTGTTCTTCAATTTTCTGGGTTGAAATCCAATTTTGTTTAAATTTAATATTTGTATTTAGATCATTGTTAGGTTGTTTAGTTTCATCGTAAATCAAAAAAAAAAAAAAAAAAAAAATCGTTCATCATTTTTTCTTTTCAAAACCGTTCATCTTCATTCAAAAAAAAAAAAAAAAATTTTTGCTTTGATTCTGTTTAATTCTCAGATCGACCTAAGCTTTTGTTGGTGGGGATTTTAAAATTTTTTTACAAGGAATTCAAAGGTCAAGCAATTTTCGGAAGTTCAAAGGTTCGAGGGACTTCCCGGGGAAATCAAGTCCGAGGGACTTTCCGAGGGAAAACGATACCGAGGGATTTCCGGGAAATTTCAGTCCGTGGGATTTTTCTTCCCGGGGGAAAACATAAATCCGGGAATTTTCAAAACCACCGAGGGATCCAAATTTCCGAGAAAATTCGACTAAAAAACCGACTAAGCGATTCCTTTCCTTTTCATTATTTTGAATTCACGTTTCTAAATTTTGTTTCTTTTACTAATTTGTTCTTGTGATAATTTCAGGTACCAATATGTCCGAGGACACTTCCGAATCGAGTTCACCCAATAATCAAGCCGTAATGGAAGAGGTGACTCGCTTGATCACCGATTTAGGCGCAAAGCTTTTACCCGATGGCAAACCAGTCCTTGAAGCCGCTACTAACGAGATCACTAGGCTGCTTGGTGAAATGACAACACGTATGGATCTCATGCAAAGAGAACTATTGAGAGTTTCCGAGGCAGCCCCAGCACCAACGAATCCCGCAATCCCGCAAAACAACCCGGCAAATGGTCCTAACAACGTTCCTGTCAATAGACCTTTGAATGGGAATGAGTATTACGAGGATTTTTCCAATCGTGAGGATCAAGGTCGACCACGATAGATTAGACAGCATGAATCCGACGGTCATTCATCCGGTAATTATCCAAGGAGGCCGAGACGAGGAAACACAAGATGTGTTATGGAAAAAATTCCTCCTTTCCACGGGAAGAATGATCCGGATGCGTATTTGGCTTGGGAAATTAAGGTTGAGCTAGTGTTTGATTGCGATGAAGCGACGGAAGTTCAAAGAGTGCGTGCTGTTGTGACGGAATTCTACGATTACGCACTTAGTTGGTGGGAACAATTGGTAACTTCGCGGAGACGTAATGACGAGGATGCGATCGTGACTTGAAGACAATTGAAAGTTGTCATGCGCAAACGGTTCGTTCCTAGTCATCACCAACGTGGCCTTCACAACCGCTTACGGAGACTTGTTCAAGGAGCACGGAGTGTCGAGGAATACTACCAAGAGCTGGAAATGCTCATGACACGCGCTCGTCTCGAGGAAGATAGTGAGGTTACTATGTCACGGTTTTTGGGAGGTCTCAACCGTGAGATTCAAGACTTGCTGGAACTTTAGTACTATGGGGATCTTGAGGAAATGTTACCGAATGCGAACATCACCGAGAGACAACTCAAGAGAAGGAACGCCACAAAACCTTCCTACGGTTTTAGCATGCGACCTAATCCGGTCAATAATAGTTCCGGTTTTCGACCAAGAACGGATGTGAGGCCGGGAACAGATTCAAAATCTTTCACTCCAACTTATGTTCGGAATCCTAATGAGAAGGCCGAGACTTCTCAAGCCAAGAGCACAGATCTTCGATGCTTCAAATGCCAAGGCCGAGGACATATGGCCAAAGAATGCCCGAATAAAAGAACTATGGTTCTCCGGGGGGACGTTGAGATAGAATCGGAAGCGGAAGAAGATTGTGAGGTTCCACAAGTATTTGAGGAGACCGCGGAGGAAGCTAGTTATGGAGATTTACTAGTGGCAAGAAGAGCGTTGCTTATACAAGATCGTCCTAAGGAGGAAGAGCAACGGGAAAATTTGTTTCACACAAGATGCCGAGTTAAAGGGAAAGTGTGTAGTCTTATTATCGATGGGGGAAGCTGTACGAATGTGGCGAGTACTACACTTGTGGAGAAACTGAGTTTAGAAGTGATGAAGCATCCTCGACCATAC
Source organism: Eutrema yunnanense (assembly GCA_002933935.1). Taxonomy (NCBI): domain Eukaryota; kingdom Viridiplantae; phylum Streptophyta; class Magnoliopsida; order Brassicales; family Brassicaceae; genus Eutrema; species Eutrema yunnanense. The sequence continues at coordinate 1,281 of PKML01059338.1, read as the reverse complement.
TACCTTCAATGGTTAAAAAACGAGGGACACTTAAAGGTAACCAAACAAATTTTGGTTCCTTTGTTTATAGGAAACTACGTGGACGAAGTTCTTTGCCACGTGCTACCTATGGAGGCTGGGCATATATTGCTGGGACGACCTTGGCAATTTGATCGCAAGGTTACTCACGATGGCCTCACCAATAAGCATTCATTCGCATACAAAGGTAAAAATGTGGTCCTAGTTCCTATGACGCCTCTCGAAATCTACCAAGACCAGAAAATCCGTGATAAGAAGAAGGAATCCGAGACTAAGAGTGACCTCACTACCGACCAATCCCAAGCTAAAGAAGGTATGAGTTTGAACCCGATTCCAAAGAAAGCCGCGGAAACAAAAACCGTAAGAAAATCTACTATTTTTGCGAAATCGAGTGAGGTAAAGCAAGCTTTGTTTACAAAGAAATCTTTCATCGTTCTTATGTTTAAAGAAACACTTATGAGTTATACTGACTTTGAGCCGGAGCTCCCGAGCAAGATGATCTCTGTTTTACAGGATTTTGACGATGTCTTTCCCGAAGACAACCCACACGGTTTGCCGCCTATCCGAGGGATCGAGCATCAAATAGATTTTGTGCCCGGAGCTTAATACACCCTTGTCCACGGGATCTCTCAAAAGGAGCGGTAATGATGGATAATCCTTGAATCGAAATTCAAGGCGGTGGAATCGTAACCCCGGGAACATGGAGCAGGCTCGAAGGCGTGGGAATCCACCCAAAAATCTTTCCAACACTCAGCTCGCTATGGACGCTCTCGACACAACGATTGGTAGAATGGTTACCCACAAAGAGAGATGGAAATCTCTTTGATAAACCGATTTCGAAACCCTTAGAAATCCACTAAGAAAATCGAAAGAGAGAAAGAGAAAAATTATTGCTTAATTGTTGAGAGATCAACAAAGATCTCAAAGAGTTTAAAAAGACAAAGGGGAGTTTAAGGGACAAAGCCCATCTCGAAAATACAAGGAATAAAATCGAAAATGACAAAAGAAATAAAGAGAGTTTGAATTTGACTTTGACTAGGAAATTCGAAAATGCCTCTTGATCTTCTTGAGGGGTTTTGTTGCGGAAAATACTGAGGGATTTTGTTGAGGGATTTGTTGAGGGATTTTCTGCGGGATATGGGCTTGAGGGAAAAAGTGTTCCAAGGCCTCGTTAAAAACCTTGTCACGTAAAACCCAATGGGTAAAATCCGTGACTAAGGAAAAGAGCACACTTGGACTTGTATCGAAACCAATGCGGTTCGA
>PKML01059299.1:0-21085 GCA_002933935.1 Eutrema yunnanense | reverse complement strand
AAGCTTGTCTATCATAGAGGCTTGCTTATCCAACTTCTCATTCAAGGCTTTCATGTCTTTGGCTCTCTTGTTCTCGTCAAAGTCACTAGTAGTCCTTGTGGCACGGTCATAATCGTCGCCATAGTTGCCATCACTTTGAGCCAAGTTCTCTACCAACTCCATTGCATCCTCCACGTCCTTAGCTAGGAAATTACCATTCGATGCCGTATCAAGTAGCATTCGAATCTTAGGTAAAGCATCTCGATAGAGAGTACTAAGAAGTGAGGCGTCGGAAAAGCCATGATGTGGGCATTGAGAAGTGTAGCCTCTAAATCTCTCCCAAGCCTCGTTGAAAGACTCAATAGACCGTTGTGTGAAGCTTGAAATCTCATTGCGAAGTTTGGCGGTTCTAGCCGGTGAGAAGAATTTGGCTAGAAAGGCCCTTTTTACAATCATCCCAAGAAGTAATAGAACCTTGAGGCAAGCTTTTCTCCCATTTGTGAGCCTTGTCACCCAAAGAGAACGGGAAGAGACGAAGCTTGAAACCATCTTCGGATACTCCGTTAATCTTGGGGAGACCACATATCCGGTCAAATTGGTCAATGTGATCTAGAGGATCATCCATTGACAACCCATGGAACTTGTTAGCTTGAACCATGTTGATTAGCCCGGGTTTGACCTCAAAGTTGTTTTTTTCAACCGTAGGTGGCTGAATCCCTTGACGGTTTTGGTGTGCATTGCCGCATCACCTTCTCCTACGACATGCCTAGCTCTAGGTGGATGAATAGGACGGTTTGGAGCGTGATGGTTTCCATTGCCACCACCTCCTTGATTGTTGCCTTGTCCGTCCCCATTCCCACCGTTCCCTTGGTGGGGAATGGGTTCATTGATGTTCCCAAGTGGAACGTTCTCATAGTGATCCATGTTGGTCTCAACTTCTTGTTGTCTTACAAGTCCTTCTCTTGTTCGAAACCCTCGGTATGATCGATGTATGTCGTCCCGTGGTCCAAATAGATTGTCGTTGCCTCGAGATCGTGTATGCATGCACCTATAGGTTTAGAGAGAGAAATTGAAAGCAAACAAGATTAGTACCTTTGTAGCAAATAAAGCTTAATCTCACAAAGAGCCTAAACCTTAATGTTAAAACAAATCCCAATATGGCAACGGCGCCAAATTGATACACGACTTTTTAGTCTCTTATGAGGTATCAATATTCCCAATACGATGTAGTAAGGAGGTTATCAATCCATAATTAGGATTATTCTAAGCACTAAGAATGCAAGGTTCTCTAGTAATTTAAGCTAAACAAGGTAGTTTATGATGAAGTAACCAAATTCAAATTAAGCAAGGCAATAACTAAACGAGTTGTAATTCAAATAACAAAAGCGGAGGAAGAGATAAGGTTAATGATATAAGGTGATCCGAGTCCAATTAGTGGTGTTCATTTACTCAAGAAGCTAATCCCTAGGCAATAGATCTCTAATCTAGATTAGTTCTCTTTCAAGCAACTAATCACTTTGTTAATTATCAAGTCCATTAGCAAATCATTATTTGTGGATTAACAACTAGCAAGCATTAAGGATCATAACAAGATCAACCAAAGATATGCCCTAAACAACTAATGTCTTAGGTTAGGAACATAAGTCTCTTGTCTAGTTGGTCTTGGCATTTCATCAAACACTTGGTGTTCATGAAATGCCTAGTGATCTAGATCCACTCTTTCAAGCTAGATCTAGCATTAGGGACTCTAGACAAGAAGGAATATAAGATTATCTAACCCTAAACACCACTAATCAAACCTTTGATTACCCTAATCTACCCTATCCCAAGGTCCTTAAGACTACTCACTAATCATCATGGGTTTAACAAGTCCAAGGAAAAAAGTGTTAAAACTCATGATCAAGATGATTGAATGATTAGAAAGTAGAAGATAGATGGATTCAATCAAGAAAACAATACTCAAATTGCATAAATTAAAAGGATCAATCTCTTACAAATCACTCTTAGAGAGGGTTTTTGCTTAAGAAAAGACTTAGCCCCTACAAATTAGGTTTTTGGGCTTAAATAGTGAATAGGGACAAACCGAGTCGACCCGGGACAAACCGGGTACCGACCCGGTTTAAATGGATAAAAGTTCTTGTTCGGCCAATACCGAGGTCACTGTTCGGTGTAACACCTCGGTATTGAGCCTGGGTTAGTGCACCGACGAGGAGAACCGAGCAGTGGTGTCGGTATTAAGGAGATGTTGTATGGTGATCTTCAGTGGATACCGAGGTCACTCCTCGGTATCGTTGCTCGGTATTAAGAATTTTTTCCTCTGGGTTTCTTCCTGTGGCAGCATCGATCAGTTACACCGAGCAGTGACGTCGGTACAATCCCCTGAAGCTTCGATACCGACGTCACTCCTCGGTGTTATACGTCGGTATTGAGCCTGTTTTTCCCCGTCGAGCTATACCGATCAGTTTCACCGAGCAGTGACCTCGGTGTAACTCCTCTGCTTTCGATACCGAGCACCAGTACCGACCAGTGACGTCGGTACGGTTTCCGTCTCCTCTCCTCGGGTCTCGAATCTCCTCTTAAGCACCTAAAAAGGACTCCAAAACATGCAAGACACTCTAGGACCTAGTATGAGAACCCTAAAACTCTAAATGAGACAAAACAAGTATGATATGCTATGAAGATTCAAGTAAATGATCTTAAATCTATATGACATGAGTTCTAAATACATGTAGAATATGCACATATCAAATTCTTGGAGTAGCAAGATCCAACGTAATAGTCTCGGTTTCGTGTCCTTCTTTGCATGAATGTATCTTAAAGCCGCGTGATCGGTGTAGACAATCACCCTTGAACCCACAACATAAGATCTAAACTTCTCCATGGCAAAGACTACGGCCAACAATTCCTTCTCTGTGGTTGCATACGTAGATTGAGCATCGTCTAGAGTTCTACTAGCATAGTAGATCACATTGGTCTTCTTGTCTTTCTTTTGACCCAAAACGGCTCCAACCGCATAGTCGCTAGCATCACACATGATTTCAAACGGAAGGTCCCAATCCGGTGCTTGGACTATAGGGGCGCTAATCAACGCTTTCTTGATCTCTAGGAATGCTCCCATGCACTCCTCATCAAACACAAACTCGACCTCCTTGCAAAGCAACCGGGAGAGGGGTCTAGTAATCCTTGAAAAATCCTTGATGAACCTTCGGTAGAAACCCGCATGACCCAAGAAAGACCGGATGTCTTTGACCGTCTTAGGCGGCTCCAAACTAACCATCACCTCAATCTTGGCTTTGTCCACCTCTATGCCTTTCTCGGAAATCTTGTGTCCTAGCACGATCCCTTCTCGTACCATAAAATGGCACTTCTCCCAATTGAGCACCAAGTTTGCTTCTTCGCATCGTTGCAAGACCCTACAAAGATTAGACAAGCAAACACCAAAGGAAGATCCATACACGGAGAAGTCGTCCATAAAGACCTCTACCATGTCTTCAATAAGATCGGAAAAAATGGACATCATACAACGTTGGAAAGTTGCGGGAGCATTACACAACCCGAACGGCATCCTTCGATATGCGAAGGTACCGTAAGGGCATGTGAAAGTTGTTTTCTCTTGGTCATTCGGGTGTATGGGTATTTGAAAGAAACCCGAATAACCGTCTAGGAAACAATAAAAAGGATGATTAGCGAGACGTTCAAGCATTTGATCTATGAAAGGTAACGGGAAGTGATCTTTTCGAGTAGATGAGTTTAACTTCCTATAGTCAATGCACATCCTATGCCCGGTTATTGTCCTAGTAGGAATCATTTCATTCTTGTCATTTCTAACAACCGTCATCCCCCCTTTCTTAGGCACACAATGAACCGGGGAGACCCACGTACTATCCGATATTGGATAGATAATGCCCGCGTCCAAGAGCTTAAGAATCTCTCTCTTTACAACATCTTTCAAATTAGGATTTAACCTTCTTTGATGTTCAATAGAGGTCCTTGATTCATCCTCTAAATGGATTCTATGCGTGCACAAACTTGGGGAAATACCCTTGATATCATCTAAAGAATAGCCAATTGCTTTCCTATACTTCCTAAGTTCCACAAGAAGGGAGGATAGTTCGTTTTCATCTAGACTCTCGTTCACAATAACCGGGTATGACTCGTTTGGACCTAAGAACGCATACCTTAATCCCGCGGGAAGTTGCTTTAGGTCCACCTTTGGGGCTTTGAGCTCGCTCCAATCGTCATCCTCAAAACTAGTCTTACCATTGCTAGTCTCTTCGACGGCTAGAACGAACTCTTCTTGAACCGTGGTACCCCGGATGCACAACTCAATAAATGTGGTGTCCTTGTCGACCGGTTTGTGAGAATCCATGAGAAGCTCATAACCTTGACTTTCCTTGCTCAAAAACCCATGATCGCCGTGCTCCTTCGTCAAAACCACTTCTAACCCGTCTTCTACTCTCATTTCTTCAAGTAATTCATCGGCTAGCTCATCCATGGTCTCAATGTAGAAACATTGGCCGTCTATAGTGGGCTTCTTCATCACTTTGTTGATATCAAACTCAAGCACTTCTCCTTTACCCAAATGGAGATCTATATTGCCCTTCCTCACGTTAATTATCGCTCCCGCGGTTGCTAGGAATGGTCTACCAAAGATAAGAGGGTCTTTTGGTTCCTCATCTATTTCAAGAACCACAAAGTCCGTGGGGACGATGAAATCCTTCACCACAATTGGTAGATCCTCAAGTAGACCAATAGGAACCCTCACGCTCCTATACGCCAATATTAGAGAGATGTTGCATGCTTTGTAGCGTGTGAAGCCTAATCTCTTAGCTACCGAAAATGGCATGAGGCTTACACTTGCTCCAAGATCACATAAACAATGATTGAAAGCTAGAGGACCAAGAGCACAAGGTAAGGTAAAAGATCCCGGGTCTCCTAGCTTCTTGGGTACCATCTTCTTTTGTATAATGGCACTACACTCATGAGTTAGAATGACCATGGATTCCATCTCCTTAGCTCTTTCATTCACAGCATCTTTCAAAATTTTGGCATATTGGGGGACAAGTAAGAATGCATCCACCAAAGGCATTGTGAGTTCCACTTTCTCCATTTGCCTATCAAAAATAGCTTTATACTTGTCCATGAGTTGTTTCTTGAAACGACCGGGAAAAGGTAGCTTTGGGACGAACACATTCTTTTTTTGCTTCTCTTGAGCGACAACAACTCTAGGCTTGATCTTCTCAACTTCTTCAACCTTATCGTGCTCCTTCACCACCTCATCTTCTTGAAGTTCCACCCCCCCCCCCCCCACTTTGGTCCTCAATGTCCGCATTGAGAGGGGCTTCTCTTGTAGGCAAGACCGTGCCACTTCGCAAGGTTATGGCATTGACATACTCCTTGGGATTTGCTCCGGATTTGCCCGGTAGTTGACCTTGTGGACGTGAAGAAGAAGCAATACCTTTGTTCTCCATGTGTTTGACCTTGGAGTTCAAAGCCTCAATCTTTGTGTTAAGGTCATTGTAAGAGCAATCCACCTTCGTATGGATCTTCGTTTGTCCCTTAAGTAGTTGTTGGAACATGGAGCTCAAATCAAGTTCTTGCGGTTTAGACGTAGGTGCTTGAAAACCGGGTGGAGCTCTGTGTTGAAATCCACCTTGGTTCCCTTGGAATTGATTCCTTGGGACAAAGGCTTGATTGTTGGTATTAGAAACTTGCTCTTGAGGTTGAAATTGTTTTTGTGGGGCTCCTTGAGGTTGAGTAGGTTGTGGAGGGTAGACTTGATCTTGTGGGTTCTCCACATTTGTGTTCCGGTAGGAGAAGTTGGGGTGGTTCCGATAGTTTTGATTGAACCCTTGGCGTTGGTAATTTCCTTGGTTTTGGAAGTTCCCTTGATTCCCCAAGTAGTTAACCTCCTCTTGAGTGTTCATGTCTACGTTCTTCTCTAGAAAATAACCTTGGTTCTCATCATAAGCATCCACGAAGTTGACCGTCTTTTGGGAAGACACTAGTAGTTTATCAATTAAATTGGCTTGCTTGTCCAACTTGTCGTTAAGAGCTTTCATGTCTTTGGCCCGCTTGTTCTCATCAAAATCACTAGTGGTCCTTGTAGCGCGGTCATAGTCGTCGCCGTAGGTACCGTCACTTTGGGCCAAATTCTCGACAAGCTCCATTGCTTCCTCAACGTCTTTAGCCAAGAAGTTCCCGTTAGATGCCGTGTCAAGTAGCATACGGATTTTAGGCAAAGCACCACGGTAGAGTGTGCTTAGAAGAGAGGCGTTGCTAAAGCCGTGATGTGGGCATTGAGACGTGTAGCTTCTAAATCTCTCCCAAGCCTCATTGAAAGGCTCATTGGATCGTTGTGTGAAACTTGAGATCTCGTTGCGAAGCTTGGCGGTTCTAGCCGGTGAGAAGAATTTGGCGAGAAACGCGCGTTTGCAATCATCCCATGAAGTGATAGATCCTTGGGGTAAGGTCTTTTCCCATTGGTGGGCCTTGTCACCCAAAGAGAATGGGAAGAGACGAAGCTTGAACCCATCTTCGGAGACCCCATTGATCTTCGTGAGACCACATATCCGGTCAAATTGGTCAATGTGGTCCAAGGGATCCTCCATGGACAAGCCATGAAATTTGTTGGCTTGAACCATGTTGATAACTCCCGGTTTTACTTCGAAGTTGTTATTCTCCACCGGTGGGGCTTGAATGCCTTGGCGGTTTTGGTGAGCATTAGCGGCATCGCCTTCTCCAACAACGTTTCTAGCTCTTGGTGAATGGCTGGGACCTCTTGGCCGGGCGGGTGGATGAGGTTTGTTGTGGGCGTTCCCTCCTTGTGCGTGGTGGTTTCCATTACCAACTTGTGCGGGATGGTTTCCATTACCACCACCTCCTTGGTTGTTGCCGTGTCCATCCCCATTCCCACCGTTCCCTTGGTGGGAAATGGGTTCATTGATGTTCCCAAGTGGAACATTCTCATAGTGATCCATGTTGGTCTCAACTTCTTGTTGTCTTACACATGCTTCCCTTGTTCGAAACCCTCGGTATGATCGATGTATGTCGTCCCGTGGTCCAACTATATTGTCGTTGCCTCGAGATCGTGTATGCATGCACCTATAGGTTTAGAGAGAGCAATGGAAAGCAAACAACATTAGTAACTTTGTAGCAAATAAAACTTAATCTCACAAAGAGCCTAAACCTTAATGTTAAAACAAATCCCAATATGGCAACGGCGCCAAATTGATACAAGACTTTTTCGTCTCTAGGAGGTATCAATATCCCCAATACGATGTAGTAAGGAGGTTATCAATCCATAATCGGGATTATTCTAAACACTAAGAATGCAAGGTTCATAAGTAATTTAAGCTAAACAAGGTAATTGGTGATTAAGTATTCAAGTTCAAATTAAACGAAGCAATAACTAAACGATTTGTAATCCAAATAACAAAAACGGAGCAAGAGATAAGGTTAATGATATAAGGTGATCCAAGTCCAATTAGTGGTGTTCATTCACTCAAGAAGCTAATTCCTAGGCAATAGATCTCTAATCTAGATTAGTTCTCTTTCAAGCAACTAATCACTTTGTTGATTATCAAGTCCATTAGCAAATCATCATTTGTGGATTAACAACTAGCACGCATTAAGGATCATAACAAGATCAACCAAAGATATGCCCTAGACAACTAATATCTTAGGTTAGGAACATAAATCTCTTGTCTAGTTGGTCTTGGCATTTCATCAAACACTTGGTGTTCATGAAATGCCTTGTGATCTAGATCCACTCTTTCAAGCTAGATCTAGCATTGGGGACTCTAGACAAGAAGGAATATAAGATTATCTAACCCTAAACACCACTAATCAAACCCTAAATCACCCTAATCTAACATATCCCAAGGTCCTTAAGACTATTCACTAATCATCATGGGTTTAACAAATCCAAGAAAAGAAGTGTTAAAACTCATGATCAAGATGATTGGATGATTAGAAAGTAGAAGATAGATGGATTCAATCAAGAAAACAATACTCAAATTGCATAAAATCAAAATGATCAATCTCTTACAAATCACTCTTAGAGAGGGTTTTTGCTTAAGAAAATACTTAGCCCCTCCAAATTAGGTTTTTGGGCTTAAATAGTGAATAGTGACAAACCGGGTCGACCCGGGACAAACCGGGTACCGACCCGATTTAAATGGATAAAAAGTTCTGGTTTGGCCAATACCGAGGTCACTGCTCGGTGTAACACCTAGGTATTGAGCCTGGGTTAGTGCACCGACGAGGAGCACCGAGCAGTGGCATCGATATTGAGGAGATGTTTGGCTGGTGATCTTCAATGGATACCGAGGTCACTCATCGGTATCGTTGCTCGGTATTAAGGACTTTTTCCTCGGGTTTCTTCCTGTGACAACACCGAGCAGTGACATCGGTGTAATCCCCTGAAGCTTCGATACCGACGTCACTCCTCGGTGTTATACGTCGGTATTGTGGCTGTTTTCCTCTGTCGGGCTATACCGATCAGTTACACCGAACAGTGACCTCGGTGTAACTCATCTGCTTTTGATACCGAACACCAATACCGACCAGTGACGTCGGTACGATTTCCGTCTCCTCTCCTCGGTTCTCGAATCTCCTCTTTAGCACCTGAAATGCGATCCAAAACATGCAAAGACTCTCTAGGACTAAATGTGGACACACTAGACTCCTAAAATGACTAAAATGCTAAAGAGATATTATGAACTACATGTAAATGACTCGAAACCTAAATGAAACGGATGCTAGAATGATGCAAAATATGATGATATCACTTGGCTCAAGTGTCAACCTCATGCCATACTCAGTTGCTAAAAGGATGGGAATGACAGACTTCACTTCAACAAGAATCTCACTGATACTTGCTGATCGCTCAGTTAGACACCCAAAGGGTTTACTCGAAGATGTTCCTATCAAGATTGGAAATTGCTTGATCCCAACTGATTTCATTGTCCTAGAGTATGATGCAGAACCTAGAGATCCTTTTATCTTTGGAAGGCCATTCGTAGCAACAGCTGGTGCTCTGATTGATTGCAGGAGTGGGAAGATCGCTCTTAACATCGGTGATTTGGTCATGACTTTTAACATGGAAAAGATGATGAAGCAGAGACCAACCATCGATGGACAGACTTTCTTTATTGATACCTTCTTTGACATAGCTGAAGAGTACTTCCTGGAGATGCATCCTGAGGATCCATTAGAGAGAGCATTGATCTGTTCAGCTGTGTCAAAGGTTCATTCGGATGATGATGATGCTGGATACTCGAAGATGCTCGATACAACACCAACAGTATCGATCGATACTCCCTTAGTATCGATCGATACCCTGCGGCCATAAAGAGAGTTGGCCGAAACTGCTAAGCAAACTGTTGGGCTTGGAGATTGGAGCGAGGAGAAAGCTCCTAAGGTGGAACTCAAACCACTTCCAGTGAATATGAGGTACGGTTTTCTTGGTCCTAATTCCACATACCCAGTGATTATTAATGCTTCCTTGAACAATGCAGAGATTACCTTACTGCTGCGCAAGTATCGCAAAGCTCTTGGCTATTCTCTTAATGACATTTCAGGTATATCACCGGACATGTGCATGCATAGGATTCATCTTGAGGAGGCTGAATCCAAACCTGAAAGAAGTGGTTAAGAAGGAGGTCATGAAACTCTTGGATGCAGGAGTTATCTATGCCATCTCGGATAGTTCTTGGGTCAGTCCAGTGCACGTTGTTCCTAAGAAAGGAGGGATAAATGTGATGAAGAATAAGAAGGATGAGATGATTCCTACTAGGACTATTACTGGGCATCGAATGTGCATTAACTACAGGAATTTGAATGCAGCCACAAGGAAGTATCACTTCCCATTACCATTCATTGACCAGATGTTGGAAATGTTGGCTAGTCATCCATACTACTGTTTTCTCGATGGCTATTCAGGTTTCTTCCAGATTCCGATACATCCAGATGAACAAGGGAAGACAATTTTCACATGTCCCTATGGCACATTCGCATACAGGAGAATGCCATTTGGATTGTGTAATGCTCCAGACACTTTTCAGAGATGTATGATGTCTATCTTCACGGACATGATTGAAGATTTTATGGAGGTGTTCATGGATGATTTTTCAGTGTATGGATCATCATTCAAGAGCTGTCTGGATAACTTGTGCAAGGTGCTACAGAGATGCGAAGAGAAACACTTGGTTCTTAATTAGAAAAAGTATCACTTTATGGTTCAGGACGGCATCGTGCTTGGGCACAAAGTTTTTGAGGCTGAGATCGAAGTTGACAAATCCAAGATTCAGGTCATGACAAGTCTCCAACCACCGACTTCTGTAAAGGATATTCGAAGTTTCCTTGGTCATGCTGGGTTTTACAGAAGATTTATCAATGACTTCTCCAAGCTAGCTCGCCCACTCACCACTCTATTATGCAAGAAGATCAAATTCGATTTCACACATGAGTGTCTTGCAGCCTTTGAGGAGATTAAAAAGGCTTTAGTGAGTACTCCTATTGTGCAACCTCCTGAATTGACTTTGCCTTTTGAGATCATGTGCGACGCTAGTGATTTTGCTGTTGGATTAGTTTTGGGCCAAAGGAAAGACAAGAAGTTGCATGTTATCTACTATGCCAGCATGACATTAGATGATGCTCAGAGGAACTACAACACCACAGAAAAGGAGCTACTTGCAGTTGTTTTCTCCTTTGAGAAATTTCGATCATACCTGATTGGGAGCAAAGTGATTGTTCATACTAATCATGCTGCTCTCAAATATTTGATGCAGAATAGGGATCTCAAGCCTTGCATTTGTCATTGGGTTCTTTTGCTCCAAGGTTTTGACATAGAGGTTAAGGACAAGAAAGGCATAGAGAACGGAGTTGCTGACCATCTTTCGAGGATTCGGATCGATGCAGACGTGCCTATTGATGATAAACTACCAAAAGAGTCTATTTACTTCATTGAAACTGAGTTTCAAATGGGTTTCGCCGAAACTCAGCAATTCCCACGAATTGCAGGTTTCTGTATCGATCGACACTCCTATGGTATCGGTCGATACCCTAGCGATTCCGAACCAATTTTGACTGTTCAACACCTTGGTGCTTCTGAAGATTATTTCGTCGCTGCAGCTGATTCTGATCAACCATGGTATGCTGATATTGCCAACTACCTCGCTGCAGATGCAAAGCCAAAGCACCTCAAGAAATATGACAAGAATAAATTTATGCGCGATATAAGGCGACTTTTTTGGGATGAACCTTACATGTACAAGCATTGTTCTGATGGTATCTACAGGAGATGCATTGCTGAGTCAGAGGTACCTAATGTTTTGTTTCATTGTCATGGATCTGAGTATGCTCGACACTTTGATACTTTCAAGACAATGTCCAAAGTTCTTCAAGCAGGCTTCTGGTGGCCTACTATGTTTAAGGATGCTCATGCCTTCGTTTCGCAGTGCGATGCGTGTCAGAGGAGAGGGAAGATCAGTAAGAAACATGAGATGCCACATAATTTCATCCTTGAGGTTGAGATTTTTGATTGTTGGGGAACAAATACATCTTGGTTGCTGTAGATTATGTGTCTAAGTGGGTTGAAGTCATTGCTAGCAGAACCAATGATTCTTCGGTGGTCCTTAAGCTGTTTAAGACCATCATCTTCCCTCGATTTGGAGTACCTCGAATTGTGATAAGTGATGGTGGCTCTCACTTTATCAACAAGATTTTCGAGAGGTTGCTGAAGAAGTGTGGTGTAAACCATCGTGTTGCTACTCCTTATCACCCTCAGACAGTGGACAAGTTGATGTTTCCAACAGGCAGATCAAGGTGATTCTAGAGAAGACAGTGAATGTCACCAGGAAAGATTGGTCGGTGAAGCTGGATGATGCACTTTGGGCTTACAGGACCGCTTACAAGACACCACTTGGGACTACACCGTTTCACTTGCTATATGGAAAAGCGTGCCATCTTCCAGTAGAAATCGAGCATAAGGCAGCATGGGCTAAAAAGTTGCTGAATTTCGACATCAAGTCTGCTGCTGAGAAGCGACTGATCAAGCTGAATGAGCTAGATGAGCTTAGGCATCTTGCCTGTGAGAACTCGAAGCTGTACAAGGAGAGGACTAAAGCGTACCATGACAAGAAAATCATTTCTAGACACTTTGAACCAAATGATCAGGTACTTCTGTATAACTCTCGTTTGCATTTGTTTCCTGGTAAATTGCGTTCTCGTTGGTCAGGCCCTTTCACAGTCAAGGAAGTTAGACCACATGGTGTGATTGTCCTGACAAATCCTTCAGGCGAAGAGTTCACTGTCAATGGGCAAAGGGTGAAACACTATTGGGCGAAAGCCGAGATTCCAGAAGGACACATAATGCCTCTGGATGATGCACCCACTGCATGAATGGCGGTACAGTCAAGCTAATGACGTTAAACGAGGGCTTGGTGGGAGGCAACCCACTGGTGAATCTGTATATAGGTCTTTTTCTTTTTATTTTTTCTTTTTTGTGTTTTGTGTCTTTGGTAGATCAGATTTAACGAGGAGAAACATAACTTGCATCGACCAAATCGCCTCAATAACGATCGATACCACCTAGGTATCGATCGATACCCCTCACGCATGTAAGTTTTCTTTTAAAACCCTCGGATTTTCTCTTTTCTTCACAGTTCCCATCGATCGGCACTTAGCAAAACCCAATTCCAAATCCACCAAATCTTCGTTTCTTCACGGATTTGAGTGATTTCGGTGTCTAACCTTGTTATCTATATCTATTTCCATCATCTATTCATCCGATCTGCAAGGTATGACACACTAATTCCTCTTTTTCCATCAAATGAACACAAGGTTTGGGTTTCGTAATATTTGGCTCTTTTCACTCGTTTTTCTTGGACATGGCTTGTTAGATGAGTGTTTAGAACGGCTTTTCGAACCCTCTTGTTATTGTGTTGTTGGAATTTTGGAAGTTTTAGGGATTTGGAGGTTCTGGTTCGAAATCGCCAGGGTATCGATCAATACCCTGATGGTGTCGATCGATACCCTACGTGCAGTAATGAGATTTTGAGAAAATTGATGCTCAGAGAAATTACAGCACCACAGAGAAGGAACTACTTGCAGTTATTTTCTCCTTTGAGAAATTTCGATCCTACCTGATTGGGAGCAAAGTGATTGTACATACTGATCATGCTGCTCTCAAATATCTGATACATAATAAGGATCTCAAGCCACGCCTTTGTCGTTGGGCCGTTTTGCTCCAAGGTTTTGATATCGAGGTAAAGGACAAGAAAGGAATAGAGAACGGGGTTGCTGACCATCTTTCGAGGATTCAGATCGATACAGACGTGCCTATTGATGATAAACTACCAGAAGAGTCTATTTACTTCATTGAAACTGAGTTTCAAATGGGTTTTGCCGAAACTCTGCAATTCCCACGAATTGCAGGTTTTGGTATCGATCGACACTCCCCTGGTGTCGGTCGATACCCTGCGATTTTCAGACCTGTTTTGACTGTTGAACACCTTGGTGCTCCTGAAGGGTATCTAGTCGTTGCAGCTGATTCTGATCAACCATGGTACGCTGATATTGCCAACTACCTCGCTGCAGATGAAGAGCCAAAGCACCTCAAGAAATATGACATGAAGAAGTTTATGTGTGACATAAGGCGATTCTTTTGGGATGAATCTTACATGTACAAGCACTGTTCTGATGGTATCTACAGGAGATGCATTGCTGAATCAGAGGTACCTAATGTTTTGTTTCATTGTCATGGATCTGAGTATGCTGGACACTTTGCTACATTCAAGACAGTGTCCAAGGTTCTTCAAGCAGGCTTATGGTGGCCTACTATGTTTAAGGGTGATCATGCCTTCGTTTCGCAGTGCGATGCGTGTCGGAGGAGAGGGAAGATCAGTAAGAAACATGAAATGCCACTGAATTTCATCTTTGAGGTTGAGATTTTTGATTGTTGGGGCATCGATTTTATGGTTCCCTTTCCTTCGTCACATGGAAACAAATACATCTTGGTTGATGTGGATTATGTGTCTAAATGGGTTGAGGCCATTGCTAGCAAAACCAATGATTCTTCAGTGGTCCTTAAGCTGTTTAAGACTATCATTTTCACTCGATTTGGAGTAACTCGAATTGTGATAAGTGATGGTGGCACTCACTTTATCAACAAGGTTTTTGAGAGGTTGCTGAAGAAGCATGGTGTGAATCATCGTGTGGCTACTCCATATCACCCTCAAACTAGTGGGCAAGTCGAGGTCTCCAACAGGCAAATCAAAGAGATTTTGGAGAAGACAGTGGGTACTTCTAGGAAGGATTGGTCTGTAAAGTTGGATGACGCACTTTGGGCTTACATGACTGCTTTCAAAACATCACTTGGGACTACACCGTTTCACTTGCTGTATGGAAAAGCGTGCCATCTTCCAGTAGAAATCGAGCATAAGGCAGCATGGGCTACAAAGTTGCTGAATTTCGACATCAAGTCTGCTGCTGAAAGGCGATTGATCCAGCTGAATGAGCTCGATGAGATTAGGCATCATGCCTATGAGAACTCGAAGATGTACAAGGAGAGGACTAAGGCGTATCACGACAAGAAAATCCTTTCCAGACACTTTGAACCCGATGATCAGGTACTTCTGTATAACTCTCGTTTGCATTTGTTTCCTAGTAAATTGTGTTCTCGTTGGTCCGGTCCTTTCACAGTCATGGAAGTTAGACCACATGGTGCTATTGTCCTAACGAATCCTTCAGGCGAAGAGTTCTCTGTCAATGGACAAAGGGTGAAACACTATTGGGCGAGAGCCGAGATTCCAGAAGGACACATAATGCCTCTGGATGATGCACCCACTGCCTGAACGGCAGTACAATCAAGCTAATGACTGTAAACGAGCGCTTGGTGGGAGGCAACTCACTGGTGAGTCTGTATATAAGTCTTTTTCTTTTTCTTTTTCGTTTTTGTGTCTTGTGTCTTTAATGAATCATGTTCGACGAGGAGAAACAAAACTTCCATCGCCAAATCGCCTTGGTATCGATCGATACCCCACGCGCAGGTATGTTTTCCTTAAAACCCTCGGGTTTTTTTTTCTCTTCTCCACAGTCTCCATCAATCGACACTTAGCAAAAACCAATTCCAAATTCACCAAATCTTCGTTTCTTCATGGATTTGAGTGATTCCGGTGCCTAACCTTGTTGGATTTTCGTGCCCTATCTCTTTATATCATCTATTCATCCGATCTACAAGGTATGACACACTAATTCCTCTCTTTCCATCAAAAGAACACAGGTTTGGGTTTCATGGTTTTTGGCTCTTTTCACTCGTTTTCTTGGGCAATGCTTGTTAGATAAGTGATTAGAACGAATTTTCGAACCCCCCTTGTGCTAGTTTGTTTGAATTTTGGAAGTTTTCGAATTTGGAGATTATGGTCCGAAATCGCCAGGGTATCGGTCGATACCCTGCGGGTTATGCTGACATTTTGAGTAGATTGATGCTAATTGTTGATGTTACTGGATGTTGTGGTTGATTTGTGCTTATGCCTTGTTGCTTCTTTGTATGTGCTTGTAGATGTCTGCATCAAAGAGGCCACAAACTGATGATGCATCGAGCTCCAACCCGCGCCCAAAGGAATTTTGCTTGTGTCAACGTGTCAAGATCTGAGATGGTTTACATTGGTAGAGAGGTGTAGTGAACGGTTGCCTAGGCAACGACCACTACAGAGTGAGGATTGATGGAGCGTCAGAAAATATTGAGCGTCCGCATACTTCCTTGCGCGACATCCCTCCTCCACCAGTGGCACCGCCATCACCACCACTTGCGGCTCCTGCTGATCTTGTAGCTCCTACTGCCACAAGTCAAGCTCCTTGGCCTAAGAGGAACAAGAAGGCCAAGATTCCTTGCAACAGAGACTGGGAGGGAACATATAGAGAGATCGATGAGAGTGCAACCTGCATCTATAGGCCTATTTCTGAGGATTGGGACAATTATGACAAGCTGCACTACAACAGGTGGTTGACCGTTACTATGCAGCCCACTCGGTTTGTTGACGGGACTACGATGCATCACTTGGGCATTGACGGTGAGCTCCAGTGTTTGCTTGGGAGGATTGATCTAGGCACTATGGCCACACATCAGTACGACCTTTACCCAGACTTAGTTCGTCAGTTCATGGCGACAGTCCGCGTCTACTACCAGGACGAGGTTCTCAGGGACACACAGGAGGGTACCTTGACCTTCATGATTCGCGTAGTGAGGTACAGGTTGCCACTCCCTGATCTTTGTGATATTTATGGCTTTCAGAGAGCCTTTAGGAGAGTTGCTCTTCCTGTTTCACACCCTAACGTGCAGACTTTATGGGAGCACTTTGGGACTGGTGCTTATCACTCTAGGACATCCACTCAGATGGATGTGCGCCACCCAGTCATGCGTTGCTTGGTTATGATTCTGAGCAACACCCTTCTGTGCAAGATGGAGCCGAACAAGATGAGGGTGTCTGAGCTTTTAGTGCTTGCCTTGGCTATTAGGGACATCATTCCAGGCGAGGACTATGAGTGGCCTGAGCTGACAGAGGTAATCATGGGGGCTGTTTTCGCACATCACTTGGTCTCCTTGAAGACCAAGCCATTCGTAGGCAAGAGTACGAAGGGTCCAGCTAGGAAGACCGAGACCGTTGGGAGTCTTCTCACACCTATCTTCCAGCACTTTGGGATCAGTTTTGCGAGCTGCTCGATCTCCACTGCACGTGATCTCATGGATGAGCAGCATTTGCAGAACTTGAGGTGGTTGAAGCCCGAGAGGCGTTGGTTTTTCTCTACACATGTTGGAGACTTTCTGGTTCAGCTCCCTGATATATCATGGTTTTTACCCTGTTTAGGCCATGATATAAGTCCTTTTTATAGAGTCTTTCTAGTGTTTTATAGTCTTTTAGAGTCATTTACAGGTTATAGCACGTTTGGAGCATAATTGGAGATATTGGAGCTTTATGGAACATTCTGGAGCGAAGCAGAGATTCGTGTAGCTGAGACGTCGAAATCACATGAGTATCGATCGATACCCGTCGAGGAAACAGAAGGATCGCGACTTATTGAAGAGTTGAAGAATTGCAGAATTGGCCCAGAAGACTTTAATATTTACAAGAAAGCCCAGAACGTGTTTTAGGTTATTTATAGGGATTTTACAGCCACTTTTAGGCTATGCTTTATTTTACTTTGGTTTGAGAGAGACAAGTCTGAATCTCCCTTCGTCCGAGATCAGATCTCAAAACCTCTTGTTACTCTTTCTATTTTATTGATGATTTATTCAGTTATGTTGATTGTTTCATCCTCCATGTCTGAGTAGATCCACTTTAGGTTTAGGGTTTTATCATAAATGATTTCTTTGAATGCTAGGTTAATTATCTGTTTAGGATTCACCATCTGAATTAGTTCTTCACCATAGGTTGTTCTCAAGTCTAATTCTAGGTTGACGAATCTGGAACTTAGATCTTAGGATAATTGATTTGGCACGAGAGTGCGATTAATTACCTGATAGAACCTTAGGTGAGCAAATTAATTATTCGCAAAGAGATTTGCTTTAATGTATTTGTGAACATATCAAACCTGAACTTTAAAGCTGATTTAGACTTTAGGATTCGCAAAGAGATTTGGAATTCCTAAGATTTAGATTTAGATAGTTTTCGCAACGAGAGTTGGTTAGCTATATTTTAGTGATTTGAGTTCAAGAACCGTGCGTAATCTGAATCATGTTAGTTAATTTAGCTGCATTCATTGATTTCCTGAGAAATACCCTGGGCCTATATTTTCCTCCATTGATTTACAACACCTTTAATTGCATACTTGTTTTCAATTACATCTTCTGATTTAGCGTATTTTGGATCTATATAATATATTGTGTGATATCTTGAGTTCTTGTGTTCGACCCCTGATTTACTGCAACAACTGCTTTAGTACTATTTAGGGTATTAATTTGAGCATATCACTCCCTAACACCGAGCTAACAGACATTGGTGACATCCCACAGATGTTGCGTTTTGAGCCTACTGAGGATCTATTGATTGATGCGCCTGTCACTCGACGTCGAGGATCATCTGCTAGAGCGCCTGCTGCTGCTGCACCCGAGCCTGACCTTGCTGGAGGTCGACCACGACGCTCGCGACATGCACGTACACGTGCTCCTCCACTTGTTCTTCCTCCACCACCTGCGATGGAGATGGATCCGTTTCAGCGGTACGTCGTCGAGAGCCTGCAGACCATTTGGAGTGCCATTTCTCGATGCAGTTGCATGGTCCCGTCTCGCCCACATTCACCATCTGCTGCTGGACCGTCTCACACCGCTGGAGACGATGTTTCTGATGAGGATTAGTCCTCTCTTCTATCTTGTTCACTTGTCTTTTGAATTTTTGAGTCTGTTTTTTTCAGCTTGTTTTGATTTTGAACTTTGTTGGATTATGCATTATGATATCTTGTTGCTTTTAACTTGTGTTTGAGTGATCTAACAGTGCTAACCATACCACTTTCGGATCCTTTGTCAAAAATTGAGAGCAATATTTTGTCACTTGTCGTTGAGAAAAGTTCATTGTATCGACTTACGCCTGTTATCGATCGATACCAGGCCGTGTGTCTGTCGATGCACCTGTCCTAGATCGGTAACTTCTTCTTCTTCATAATTCCACTCAGTTCTCTTGATTTCTTTTACCAACCTTTGGCTAGATAACACTGGGGACAGTGTTGTTCAAGTCTGGGGGAGGTAGTTGCTGACATTGTTTTTGTTTTTCTTAGAGTCAGTCATTTTTGAGTCAAAAATCGTTTTATTGAGTCAAAATTTGTTGGAGATGATGATATTTTTCTTGAATCTTTTGTTCTGACTTTACTTCTAAGTGACCATTGTTACAGAATCAGTTCTAGATCGGACTAATAAAAAATCCAAAAGCTGACCAGTTAACTAGAAGACACCCATGTTTCCAGCAGAGTCCATTGAAGCCTGAGCCAAATTTGCACTTCATCTATGTGGTTGATGTCCATAGAGCTTGATTCCTCATTCATATCTGACAAAGGAACCCATGTGTTTAAAGTAATAGTATCTCTCTCCCCTGTTATAAGTTAATAAATAAGAGCATAAAAGATGAAATGATTTTCTTCTTAGTAGAGGGCTAGGAAAATTTACAGCGATCCTATTATTCTACTTGTGAAGGAATGATCACACAAAGGTTGGAAACGAGGTTAGGAAAATTTCCCGTGATACCACTATTCGCCTACGCCTTTGATACATAGAGAGAGAAGAACCGGGAAGTCGGTGGCAAACACCATCAATACTCGCGTTTTAGACCTTAATGTGTATATGCAGATAAAAAAAAAAAGAGAAAGAACATGATGAGGAACAAGTCTGGTGGAGAGAAAACAATACCAAAAAGTGTGAAAATTGGTTAGTTCTTTTGTCATGATATTGTATGGGAAAGAGTCTAGAAGGTTCTTGGCATTGATCACATCGATGAAACTGGCAATGAGGGCTTTATTGGATAATGTTGCGAAATTATGTGTGTAGTCTGGGAAGCTGCGAATGTCTACGGAGAAGTACATGGTGGTTAGATTTGGAACTGGGTAGGTGATATGTGGAGCACTAAGGAAAAAGTCATTGCAATGTTTCAAGAACAAGTGAGTCTCCGTGTTTTTCAAACTTCTTTCTCTGGTTTAGTTTTCTGTTTTGTTTGAGGGCAAGCAAAGGGTAAGTCTGGGGGAGTTGATATATCATGGTTTTTACCCGTTTTAGGCCATGATATAAGTCTTTCTAGTATTTTGGAGTCTTTTAGAGTCTTTTCAGGTTTTAGGTACGTTTGGAGCATTATTGGAGATATTGAAGCATTTTAGAGCTTTTTGGAGCCAAGCAGAGATCATGTAGTTAAGACACCGATTTGGTGCATGAGTATCGATCGATACACTTATGGTATCGATCGATACTCGTCGAAGAAACAGAAGGATCGCGACTTTTTTGAAGATTTGAGAAACTGCAAATTGCCCCAGAATACTTTATTATTTACAAGAAACCTCAGAACGTGCCTTAGGTTATTTATTAGGTTTTTCAGCCACTTTGGTTAAGGAGGCTTCATACACGCTTTATTCTATTCTGGTTTTGTGAGAGAGCTTTCTGAGGGAGACAAGTCTGAAACTCTGTTCGTCCGAGAGAAGATTTCGAACCCCTGTTTTACTCTCTTATTTATTATTTATTCAGTGATTTATTTAAACATGTTTATTGTTTCAATTTCCATGTCTGAGTAGATCTTTTGTTAGGTTTAGGGTTCTCATAAGGGATTTTTTTGAATGCTAGGTTGATTAGTTGTTTAGGGTTCATAATCTGAATTAGTTCTTCACCTTAGGTTGTTCTCAAAGCTAATTCTAGATTGATCACCTGAAACTTAGATCTTAGGATAATCGGTTAGGCATGACAGTGCAATTGAGAAACCTGGTAGAATTTAGGGTGAGCAAAATAACTATTCGCAAAGAGATTTGGTTTAGTTGTTTTGTGAACATATCAAACTTGAACTAAAAGCTGGTTTAGACTTTAGGATTCGCAAAGAGATTTGGAATTCTAGGATTTAGACTTAGATAATTCTCGGAACGACAGTTGGTTAATTATACTTTAGTGATTTGAGTTCAAGAACGGTGTGTAACCTTGATACGAGTTCACGGCCTAAGGTACAAGGCCGGGTGGTCTAGACAATTGGACTAAGGTCGCTCCTTGTCTAGGCCGGGGTAGGATGGAAGCGTGAGTGGATTGAGGTGAACCACAATAGGTGTGAAAGCCTACTGATACTTCAAGGGTTCTCTAAACTCGGACTTGCTCACGAGACAAAGAGAGAGACACGTTTTGGAAGAACCAAAAACAATAGCTTTTCTATTTTATTCAATTTCGAGGTATCTATTATAATTGTTCGAATGAGCTTTTATAGGCTCAGAATACAACTAGCTTATGGTCTAAAATATAAAACATGGAAACAAAATAAATCAACAATAAATGGAAATGATTTCTCGGGTTGAATGGAGACGTTGGGGCTGGCCTCGTGCATCCAAATGGTGTGTTAAAGTGAAGCTGGCTTGTGGTCTTGATAAGGCAAGG